>CM053759.1:2530439-2605924 GCA_028658305.1 Pachyuromys duprasi | reverse complement strand
GTGTGAGGTGGAGAGAGTGGGCCGTGTGGGGTGGTAAGCGTGTGCTGGTGGAGATGATGGAGTGTGAAGAAGCCTCTCAGGAGCTGGCTCTCTTGCATGTGTGTAGTTGTTACACCTCAGTGTACCTCTCTGTTAAACAGGAATTGGGATCCAAGATTTCCTATTATCACGGGCTCTGAGGAGGCTGGAAAGAACTGGCAGCAGATGAGGCAGGATTGCTGATGCCCTGGTCCTTACACTGGAGCACACTCAGTGTTGGCATAGAACGTGCACATGTAAATTCATTTTGCTTATGTCAACAGGAGAAAATATATTAACTGGCAGGAAGGGGCGTTACTGGTAGAGACAGCTTCTCAACTGTAGGTTCCAAAGTGCGAGAAAGCATGGCTGGAGGGCACACTGCAGGTGTGCGGAGAGTTCAGAAGGGACAGAGGGAGGGAGGGAGGGCATTGGCTGCGAACCACAGGCCTTGGGCACTGACAGACACTGGGAGCGTTCATAGGGAGAAGATAGGATTCTGTGCAAACTTTAGAAGAATCTGGAAAGAATTGTGCCTGAGCTGGAGAGTGAGATGTGTAATGAGATCTGTGGCCATGAAGATAGGGGTGGATTCAGGAAACTCCAGAAAGAAGAAAGCAAGAGAGGGTTGCCATAGAAGTCAGAGGCAGGGGGCATTGAAAGAAAACCCAGCCGTAGGTGTACGGAGTCCTGCAGAGGCAGCAAATACTCGCCCTAGAGCCCTCCAGGCAGCCTGTGCAAGGGTCAGCCCTGAGGGGTGTGGTGCTGAGGGCAGCGCCGGCTGGGTTGGGAGAGGGTCGGCTGGTGGAGAAGTGGGGTCCCCGGTGAGGGTTTCTGTATTCTGTGCCTGGGCAGAAGGCAAGGCTCACTTATACATGGAAGGGGCAGGAGACAGTGCAGGCTCTGTAGGACGGAGTAGCGGGGTGCCCTGAGATGGGAAGCAGAGGCAGCACTCCTGCCCTTCCAGTGACGATGCCTCTTCTTCTAAGATCAGGAAAATAGCCAGTCGGCCCTCGGGTGTGGGCACAGCTGCAGGTACTGGTGCAGCTGCAGGTGTGGATGCAGCTGTAGGTGTGGGCACAGCTGCAGGTGTGGGAGCAGGTGTAGGTGTGGATGCAGCTGCAGCTATGGGTGCAGCTGTAGGTGTGGGCACAGCTGCAGGTATGGGCACAGCTGCAGGTGTGGGTGTGGATGCAGCTGCAGCTATGGGTGCAGCTGCAGGTATGGGTACAGCTGCAGGCGTGGGGGATTGGATTTGGGAATACTTGGTAGCTCTGGCTGCCAGGGTCAGAGAAGAGTGGAGCTAACTCTTGAGTTTGTGTATGAGTTGAAACAGCTGTCAGTGTAAGATAGAAAAGGAGTTACCAACCAACCAACCAACCAACCAACCAACCAAGCCCCGTGGAAACAGCACCAGGCTAATCCACTGCATGTGGTTGTCCATGGTGTCACACATAGGTTGATGTGACAGCCAGTGTGCATTGTTCGCTGGGAGTAAGCACCAAAGGGCCCCGTGTGGAAGCATGGGGTGCAGGCTGGGCAGACCGGCCTATGCACAGTGAGGAAGCACAGGCTTTGTGGTTTCTCTGTGAGATGACGCTTCAGTTGGTGTGACTTGGTGGACTTTGTGAGTGTCCTTTCTAGAACCATGATGCTCTGGGCGGTAGAGGTGATGGTCACAGGATGGTGAAATGACCGACGGATTTTTGCCCTCGCTCAGATGGCTGGTGTGCTGAGCCCTGGCGCCAGCCTCTCTTGAAGGACTATGAGCTCCACGACATCCTGGAGAGCACGTGTGACTCAAAGCCAGAGCCAGCGTGGTCACCAGGAGAGTGGCAATGGCGCGGAGATAGTGCAGGCGTCTGGGCTCTGAGTTGGCTCGATGCAGGGTTGAGGGCACGTCCATGTGGGGCTGGTGCAAAGCGTCTTGTGAGTTACGCCTTTCTCCAAGCTGTGCTTCAGATCTGGGTTTTGACTAGGGTATGCTGTGCCTAACAACACATGGTTTCTGCAGACCCAGTGTGTGCACTGAGCTTGAGTGTGACTTTATTTGATATAGAGAGGAGAACGTAGAGTCGTGGAGGAAAGTGGCCAGTCTCTGTGTGCATTGTTTGTAATGCCAGCGGCAGGACGGGCACAGGCGGGCTCCGAGTGTGCTGACAGGCAGGTGGAACCATGTCGTCTGTGTTAGGGATGGCTGTGTGTGTGGACTGATGGTTCGTTAGCTCAGCCACACAGGAGCTGTCACAGCAGCGAGGCCTGCTCTGCCAGTTACGCACATGCTGGGGTCCAGCCCTAGATGCCCAGAGCACGCTCTTCTGTACGCCCGTGGCTCTGCCTCCCTCTGGCTGCGGGCACTGGCGCCTTCGCCTTGCCCGTGTCTCCTCATGCTCTCGGTTTGGTTAGAGGTGCCACTCTCCCCGCCTTACTTTCATTCCCTCTGCCAGGGAACTGCTGAGACCCCCAGACAGGGCCTGCTGGCATGGTTTGGAGCCCCGGGGCTATTCCACTCTGTAGCCGAGGGCCGACGCTTCCAAGAACCCTCCTTCCACCTCTTCACTAGGAATGACTGCTTAACCTAGTCTCATGTCCTGGGTAGAACTAGGCCCATTCAGCTAGTCTTGTTAAGCTCTCTGTCTTTGTCTCTGTCTCTCTCTGTGTGTCTTTCTGTCTTTGTCTCTCTGTATGTGTGTGTGTGTGTATGGAGGGTCAGCTGAGGAGAACTGAGTCAGCACGCAGGTCCATGGCTGCTGCCTGGCTGGTGGACCTGGGAGACTTTTTCGAGGTGTAATTTTCCAGGGCCAAAACTGATGGTTACTGACTGAGGTTTCCACCGATGGTGGCAAACCGAAGGGCCAGAGTTCTGTTACTGATAGCTTCCTGGTGGGGCCTGACAGCTACCATGTAAGCCTGGCTCCTAGCAGGGCCTTCCACCAATTTTGGCAAGGGTCAAAAAAGAAAAGGAAACACGGAGATAAAAAGATCTCTCTCTCTCTTTCTCTCTCTCATACACACACACACACACACACACACACTCTTATACTTGATGATAAAGTAAGACAGATTCTACTCCAGTAGGTAGGTTCCAACAAGCTTCTTTCTTTACCTTATTTAGCTTCTCTTACAGGCTTCTTCTATTTTACACACAAACATACATACATATATGTGCATATGTAATACAGACAGACATACGTACATACATGCATACACATTCACTCTAGAGAGGGAGTTCCAACACAGCCTTACACACATACATATCCACATACATCCTGGTGAGTGACACAAACTCGGAGGAGAGACTTCTAAACCACACTTCTACTCTTTGCCCACAGCTTATATATCCTGGCTAGCTCTTTCAAGCAGTATGAAAATCATGATGTGGTCACGTTCTGTTTTTCTTTAAGTGAGTGATTAAGTGAGTATATGTAAGAAAAGTCTGTTCTCCAGTACCCTCACACGATCAAATGTTTTGTATTATGGGTGAAAAACAAGTTATCCCCAAGAACCCATCTGTAATTGTAACCAACAATTTGATCAATTACCTTAAAAAGTCATCTTATAGAAATCATATAAGAATTACAAATCCAAGTTTTTATATAAAAACGGTCAGCCATCTTTACTTTAAATCTTTAAGGTGTGCATCTACTCGTTGATAACTTTTATTAAATCATAACAGGGTGCTGGGGGCAAAGACGGAAACAGCTCCAGCTTTGGCGAGAGTGTTCTCACTCCCCAACCTCGGGTCCCTGCTTTACTGTTACGACTGCTCTTCCCTGAACTTCACACTATTCTCTGAGATTGCCTGCGTCAGAGCCATGAGCAAAAGCATCCTTACCTAACGTTTCCAGATTCTTTCTGAGGGTAGTGGCCATTGCTGACAACGAACATCCGTGGGTTGCGGGTTCTTTGCTGACAATGAACATCCGTGGGTTGCGGGTTCTTTTCAAGGGCGGTGGTTAGATTGTTAACCTGCTCCATTGGCCATGTCCGACAGAGATCAAGCGCCGTTAAGTGTGAGTACCGGATATGCTACCCAGTGAGGGGTAGGGTCCCCCTCCGTGTTTTACGAGGCTCATATGTTAGAAGGGTTATGAGGCCCGCAGGATAAAAAGCAGCGCTATGCTCCATAACAACATGGAGTCCTTAGGACACGGAGTTCATCGGGGCTCTGCTAACTGGTGAGCCGAATTGCATGAGTTCTGGAGCTGTTTGCTCTGGCTCCTGCATGGCTCCCGAGGTGTGTGTGTGTGTATGGTTGCTTTCAGTTTCTCCCACTAGAGGGTATGTGGTGTGAAAGTGGCGATCCTTCGATTTAGCTTTAATCCTGCGGCCCAGCCTCTGGCATATGGAACCACCCAGCTGTGGGCCTTTCAAGTGTTTGTCACTTTCAAGTTGTTTTTTGTCTTTATTAAAAGGACAGAGGTTCCTCCTCCGTGTAGTGGTTGTTGTGACAGAATGATGTGTATAGATTGCTACCTGGTGTGGGTCACGCCAGCTGCTGTGAGTGGCGCTGAGCAGCTGGGCTGTGGTCCAGCCTTGGGAATGCCTGCCCTGCCCTCTTCTGAGCAGGAGGTGGCACCCTGGAGGGTATGAGGTCTCTGGAGCAGGTGTGTAGGGGGACAGTGACTCCTGGTTGCACATCTCTTTTGTTCTTGTGTCTCTGGCTTGGCGGTTCTCTCCTCACTGGCCTGTGCTTTCAGAAGCATGCTCATGAGAGCTGGTTCCACATGGCTCAGTTGCCATGCTGTCATCCTTCCTTGCTAAAGTCCTGCCCACACCCACCCTACCGGCTCACCCATCTCTGTGGAATGTTATCTCATAATGTCACTAAGGCCTGTCACCATAGGAAGTGGTTTTATGAACAGAGTAACGTGATTTGTGCAGCAGCTTGGAATGTTCCAGAATGATGGACCTAGCTGCAGCAGAACTCAGGGAGAGCGGCCTGTCTGAAGGTTAGAGGGTCCTCTCTGCCCTCTGCCCCATGTCTGAGCCCCTCTCCCTGCTTGTTTAACCTTTTAAGCTGGAGTGTTGCATTCAGCCTCGGGGAGGTGCTAGACCAGCCTGGCCTGTTGTCTCTGGGAGAGAGAAGCCATCCTAGGATCTGATAGTGGAGGCCCTTGTTAAACAGGACCAGAGCCCTGTGTCCGAGCTGCATAATCTCCTGTCCACACAGAGGTTGAAGTCAGTGAGGAAGATTCCCCAGAGGAAGAAGGCTCCGGGTTTGCTCTTGAGGAAAAGCAGAAAGGTGTAGGCTGAGGAGGATGAGACCTCAGACACATGCTGAGGCTAAAGGAGGAAGTTATTGAAGGAGAGAAAGCAGCTAGACTTTGGGATCATGTGTGTGTGTGCGTGCATGTGTGCATGTGTATGAGTTTGTGATTGTGTGTGTGACCATGTGTGTAATTTCATATGTGAGTGTGAATATGTGTGAGTGAGCATGTGTATGTATATGTATGTATGTACATGTGTGTGTGTGGGGGGGGTTCTGAGCTGGCAGGCTTTCGGTGGTTCTAGAAGTCCTGGGAGAACTCATGCTATCTTCTCTCTGTCAAAACACCCAAATTACACCACCATATTAAAGGAATTGTGTGGTGCACACCCTCTGGCTTTGGGGTCAGCCAGCCATGGCCAGTAGCCCAAAGCTGGCCTGGATGTGGGTTTGTATAGCCCAGGAGCTAAGACTAGATCTTCACACTTTAAAGAGTTTAATAAACTCAAAGACTACTACTTTGTGGTGTTATAAGACCTCGGTGCCTGTGAAGGGAGTTTGATGGGGGGAGGGGGGAGCCCCTGCTTACACGCTGCCTGCAGTTGCCCTGGGCCTGACAGGAGGGAGATGTGTGTGGCCATGAGGATCCGAGTGCCTGGCTCTCTACACATGGGGCCAGATCCTGCCCTAACAGTGATTGCTCATTTTCCCCGTGTCCTCCCAGTGTTTAACTAAAATGCACACATAATCTGCGTGTAGTTGTGCACATTTTACATACAGAGTGTCTCACTGAGCCATAAACCCTTTTCTGTAATAGTCACCATAATTATGATTTTAATGAGCTTGTATTTGTATAGTGCTTTGAAATGTTAAAAAATGCTTTATAACCATAATCTTGGTTTATTATCACAAGCACCCACACAGGAGGAGGGAACACTCATTTCATGAACTCACATGGTTATTAAGCCACGTGCAGGGACCCCACAGAGAGCCAGCATAAAGCCAGGCTTTCTGACCTGGGCTCCTCCTTTACGTTTTATTGATGACCGTATAGTCTTTCCCCAACTTCATACAATTCCTATTTTTAACTTTTTTCTTATCTTTCTGTGTGTATGTGGTAAGTGTGGGTGTGTCAGCATGTATGCATATTCTTTTGTGTGTGTGTGTGTGTGTGTGCGCACATGCGAGCACACACAGGCGTGTGCAAGCCTGAGGTTAATGTCACAATCACTTTTCCAACTTCTTCTTTGCAGCAAGGTCTGGAAATTAACCCAGAGCTTATGTGTGACCACTCTTCCCAGCGTGTTTGTTCTGGGGATCCCCTGTCTCCCCATTCCAGGGCTGGAGATCCTGGCAGGCCAGCATACCCACTGAATGAAAACAAGAACAAAAAAGGAAGGAACATGGCCGCTCCTAGGTGTGGTGGGGAGGTTTATTATAGCTATGTGGGGAGCACAGCTGGAGGCAGAGACTCCTGGGGAAGTCCAGAGTGTTCAGGGCCTGAGCCCTGTGAGCAGGGAGGGAAGAGGGAAGGGAGGGAAGATGAGGAGGTCCAGAGAGTGGGGAAGTGACCAATATGGCTGGATTGTAGCCCTCAGGGCAGTTGGGAGAAGGGAAGCAAATAGGCGCCTCAGTTTTTGTCTCTGGAATTTTATATGGTGTCTGGGGATCTGAACCCCAGTTCTCACCTGTGACCTCAGACTCATCAGCCCAGTGCAGGTCTTCACAGTGAAGGGGGAGACGGCTGTGTGAGAGCAACAGAGTCCAGGGCCCAGAGAAGCTGTTGTGCCCTGGACTGTGAGGGGTCTCAGCTGGCCACTGTGGGGAGCAGGGCAGCTGTGGCCAGGAGGTCAGGAAAGGAGGAGCAGCAAGCTGGCCATGGGGCATGCAGTGGGGTGGTGAGGGTTGGCACACCCCTGCGCGGGGACTCCAGCGAGGCCGAGCTACACTGGTGTGTGGGGAATGCCACACTCTCACGGGAGGCAGGTCAGGAGGGCAGCACACAGGCAGGTGGAGGGCCCCGTTGAGGGTCCCCGGGTGGGGAGTGGCAGGTGGGAGCAGAGCACTGCTGCTTTGTGGAGGGCCCCCAAACCCACAGGCGGAGGCACAGGGTGTCCCGCACGGGCAGCCAGAGCGGCGGAGCAGCGCCCTGTCTGTCAGGCCACAGCCCGGGTTTGGCCTCTGTGAAGCAGGTAGGGAAGGGTTTCTGATTCTGAACAGGCTTCCGCCTATGGGCTTTCCCTAGAAAGGCGCAGGTTGTCTACCCGAGACAGCAGGGGTGCCTCCGGTTTCCCTGACACCTCAGTTCTCAGACTACCAGAGTCATGCGACAGGGCATGTAAAGGCCCGCCTTGGTGTTATGGCTTCAGTGTGTGGCGCGGGAACATTCGTGAAGGGGCTCAGCAGACTGGGAACAGGCAGGTAGATGCCTTGGGCCTCCCATGGCCGGCAGAGCACTGGGTGCCAAGCCCATCCTGCTCCCATCAGCACGTGTCTGCGCTCCTGTCTGGGAAGCAGTCAATAGAGCAAGTCTCCACCATGATGATGCAGACAGAGGCGGGAGAAGCCTGGGAAGGACCATGGGGTCCTCCAGGCTGGGGCTCTAGTTTTCATCAGGTCATATCAGGAAGGGCCTCTTTGGAGGAGATTGCCATTTGAGAAACAGCCTCAAGGTGTGTGGGGAATATGGGGGGTGTGGATTGCATGCCTTAGGAAAGCAGGTTTGGAGGCCCCAATGCGTTGGGAAGGCAGTACTCGCTCTGTGACGTCCTGTGCGTGAGAGCGGGGGGGGAGGGAGGGCAGGAGTGCTGGACATTTTCGTTGCATCCTGACAGGTGCCACTGGGAGGCCTGGTGGCGCTTCCCTGCTCTGGCCTGCCGGTTGCTCCGAGCTTTGCCACTTAGTATGTCATCTTGAGCATGCCTCTACCCAGCCTTTATGTTTTCCTCCTGTCTCAAGGTACAAAGTAATATAGGGCTGAGGACAAAGCCCAGCGACTGATTAAGTAAGGCCTTAAGTTCATTCACTAGTCCTAAAGGTTTTTTTTTTTTAAATGGGCAAATTTGAAGTATATTTTACCACAGTAAAAGCAGTGCATTCTGGTTTCTTCTCATTTTTCACAGGGGTTTACAGAGCCAAGTATGAGGGTCAGAACCAAGGGCTGCTGTCTCTTGTCTTCGTTCTGTCCCTGGAGTGAGCCTTTTTTTACATACCCTGTCCTCTCCTCTTTCAAGTGAGGGCTACAGACCAGGTGACCCCTGGTCCTCTGGGGTCCTAGCACCCCTGAGCTCTGGCCTGTGGGGATCTGCCAGATTGAGTAGTGTCTTTTTGCCACTGTTCTTCATTGGTGACTGTTCGCTCATTTGTTGCCCTTGTAGTCCAGGCTTCAGCTCTGTGCAAAGCTGGGTTTCTTCTGAGTGTGTCACCAGGAAGATCCTTTAAATCACTGTGTTAGTTAGGGTGACTCAAGCTGGGGAGGAAAGGGCTTATTTGGCTTACACTTGCACATTGTAATCCATCGCTAAAGGAAGTCAGGACAGGAACTCAAGCAGGGCAGGAACCTGGAGGCAGGAGCTGAGGCAGAGGCCATGGAGGGTGCTGTTCCCATGGTTTGCTCAGCTGCTTTCTTATAGAACCAGGACCACAGCCCCGGGGTGGCTGTACCACAGTGGGCTGGGCCCTGCCCTGTCACTCACCAGTGAAGCGAATGCTTTGCATGACTGCCTGCAGCCCCATGCTATGGAGGCTCCCTCCTCTACAGCCTGTGTCAAGTTGACATAAACTGTCCAACACAGTCACTGTCCCTGAATGTATCATGATGTCAGCACTTGCTCTGGACATTGCATACCAACCTTCAAAGCGTCCTGCAGGACAGGTTTTTGTGGCCCCATGACTGTGTGGAGAGCCACGTGAGATGAGGAGTGGCTCCTCCATCACTGGTCGCCAAAGCCTGAGACGCACCCAGGGTTTCCTTCGGAAGGTGGGTAGAGGCACCATGCTACTTAGAGACAGTGGAATATTATTTAGTGTTAAAAAGAAATGAGCTATGAAGCCACGAAAAGGCACAAGGAAACCTTGAAATATGTTACGTATGAATGAGCTCAGTCCGTACCTGCCAGCAGATTCCATGATACGACATTCTGGAAAGGGCAAAACTAGGGAGGTGGTAATAGAACTGTGCCAAAGGCTGTGTGTGGCTGGGCAGAGAACAGAGGGTTAGAAGGTTGCTGGATTTGGATGGCTCTCTTCCCTTCTCTGAGCATCAGCGACCTTATCTGGGGTCTTGGGATAAGACTCTTGGGAGCCTTTGCCTGTTCTGCAACAGTCACCCTGACAGCTGAAGTCACCCCTCTGTCTCTCGGGCCCAGCGCTCAGGGAAATTCTCTCTGCTGACTGATAGCAGCTGTCTGTGCTTTGCTTCCAGAGACCTCAGAACTGTATTTTCTCCAAAAACCTCTGAAAAGAACCATCATTTTATTTCAGAGTGTTCCCATGGAGACTTACTCTCACTTAGAGGGCAGTAGAGGGGACTCCCCCTCCTGCAGAGGGGAGGGGACCCCCACAGAAGGGACCCCCGCAGAGGACAGCCCTCACTGAATGTGTTGGTTCCTGCAGGGAAGTATAGACTCTTTCCCACAACTCTCCCTGTGCTGTTGGAGGAATGGCTTCTGGGATCTTGAGGGCTATCAGTGAAGAAAAGCATAAAAGCATGACTGGTAAGGAAGCCATGAAGGTGGGGCCCTTCTCACCTGCCTGGGGCCCTGGGGGTCCCTTTGTGGACCGGGCCTGACCCTTTGGACTCCCTTTTCTGGGGGAAAGCTCCCCTGGGGTTGGCACCAAGGTCCAGTCTTTTCAGTGTTCACCAGAAGACTGCTGGGAAAATTCTAGTTTCTTGGGGACCGTTAGTATCTCAGCTCAGTCTAGATGGCCACAGCCCAGGGGTTCGGGCTGCTGGCCTGCACCACAGTGCTGCTTACGTTCCAGGTGACCATTCAGGGTCTGAACCAGCTGCTGGCTCCTCAATTGCCCATGCCCCAGGAGACCTGTGCCACCTGTCCTGATGCTTGGCAGGGGCCATCTGGCTGGGGCTCCTGCCTTTCCGCTTGTCCCTTACTCTTTGGTCAGGATGACACTGGCTAGAGTGGCTATGTTCAGACAGGACATGCGTGAGGCTTTTACATCTGAAGAGGCCAGGAGGGAGGGGTCCAGGCCTCTCCGCTGCTTCCTAGAATAGAGGACTGTTTTGTAGAGAAGCTCTAGCACAGAGACAAGGACAAGTGTTCCACTTAGGTCACAGTAGGGACATTGTCTGTGACTCCTAGGAGGGTCACTTGGCCTCCCCTCCTCTCCCTCAGGACTCTGACCTGAGTTCTCCCTGAGATTTGAAATCAAATTAGACTAGAGAAAAGGAAAGCCATGGTTAACTCTGCAGCGTCCAGGCTTGGAGCGCAACGTGGCTGCACTGCTTGCTCTGACAGGATGGAGTGAGAGCATCCTAGGCTTCGAGGGTGTCTCTCTTCCTCAGAAGAAGAAAACGAGGTTTAGGATTCTGAGCAGCGGATGTGCCACTTGACCAAAGTGGAGATTCTGACCCTCCCTTCTGTGGACTTATTGGTATTTCCAGCATCTCCAGAAGGGAAGCTTGGGAGTGTAAACTCACCAGGGAGTGCAGTTTGCTGTGTGCTTCTGAGTGAGCATGCTGGGGCTGCAGTTTTTGCAATGATTTCTAAACGTCCTCAGTGACTTTTCTACTGCGGCTGCAGGTGTGCCTTTTGAAACGACATCAGTGGATTGAACAAATAGAGGGGTGCAGCCATCCCCATTTTGGTTAAGAAGCTCCCCTTGGGCTCATATTCCCCCCCCCCCCAGCAGCCTGCTTTCTGTTGGCTCTGGGCTTGCCCTCAGGCAGAGTGAGGGCAGGAGACTGTGCTGTCCTTGTTTTTCTGTCATTTTGGAGCCCAGGGTGAGTCTTCCTGTCCCGGGATTCAGGAAATAATCCCTGGATTGAATCAAACATGGCTGAAGTACATTGTTGAAATGAGGAAGGGAAGGCAAATTAAATCTCAGTTTCAGAGAGTAACTTCCAATGAAACCCGGTAAAACCAATTTTCTCCATTATCAACAGAAATGGCTGAGTTCTCAGAGTGTGGAGGGTTCGCAGAGCATTCTTGAAGTCATTTGTTTTTAAAGACAACACAAGGGCGATTTTTGCTAATAAAGTAGTAAATCTTCATGTTAGGCAGGCTTCCCAGGGAGAGGCAGGGGGCTGGGGTATGTGTGCATGCTTAGCGTGCATGAGGTCTTGGGCCCAGTTGCTGGTGTCAAGGGGTACTGCAGCGCAGTATCCAGCACTTGGGCAGTAGAGGAAGGAGGATTACAAGTTCAAGATCAGCCTTGACTGCATACTGAGTTCAAGGCCAGCCTCTGCTACATGAGACCAGAGCCAGGGTGGGGGTGGGGAAATTTGAGGAAAGCCTCTAGTGTATAAGTCATGCATGTATGCAAACATAAATACAAGTGCTTGCGCACACACACACACACACACACACACACACGATAACAGGTTATGTCAGGCTGTCTCACACCGTCACAGGAAAGCTGGTGTATGGTGCCACAGGAGGTCAGAAGTCTTACAGAGACCCTAGGTATAACCGCAGCTCCCTTGGGAAGAGACCGCAGGCCTAAGGCCCAGGGACCCCAGTGTGAATTTGAGTCAAAGGCCGAAGATGATTTGTCAAGCCCCCAAATGGCACCAGGCACCATTGGTTTGGGAAGGAAAGGAAGTAGCCTTCTTCTTGTCCATTCTTAGTCAGTCAGGTCCTTAGTCTTTTGGTTGGTGCCGCACAGTGTCTAAGGAGGACTTTGTCACTCAGTTCACTGGCCCGCACACCCATCTTCTCTGAAAACACTCAGATGTGTCCAGGGGTGGTTCGAACACCCCGCAGTCTAGCACCTGACACCCACATTAGCGTCACAGTCCTGCTGGCAAAGTGCTCTGCGTATCATCATCACAGCCAAGGTTTCCACTCTGCAGACACTGCAGAGCCTGAGGAGCCAGAGCCTCTGAGGAGCTAACACTCTGAGGAGCCAGGCCTCTGTGTGGGCTCTGAGGAGGCAGAGCTCTGGGGAAGCAGTGCTCTGAGGAACCAAGCCTCTATGTGGGTTCTGAGGAGGAGTCTGTGCTGTTCACTGCCCTTGCATTCACAGCTTCATCTGTAAAGTGGGTCTTTGGTGAACCTGCCTCAGATGGGCACAGGAATCCAGCTGGCTGCTCTGATGTCCTCAGTGTCTGGAGTAGAGATCACTTTGCTCACTGACAGCACCCTTCCAGACCCCACAATGTCAGTCTATGGCAGAGCAACAGTGTGGTCTACCCTCATACCCCAGGGTGCTTTGTACTTGATGTTGCTTCTGTCTGGAACTTGTTTTTCTTAGACTATCTCATGGCTCACAGGCTTGTCTCACCCTGATGCCACAGTCTCTGTGAATGCCTGAGCGACATTGGCTGGTCGCCTTCCTGGTACTTCTGTGTTTATTTGTTGCCTGATTTGTTACCAAACAGCCATGCAGCAGCTCTTACCCTAGAGTTTTATCCTATTATCTGTCCCTCTTAATTAAAAATTCTAGGAGGGTGAAGGTTCAGGTCCGGCTAGTCACTGGTCTGCCACCAGGCTTTGAATTACACGTAGGAGCTCCCCTGGCATTTGTTAGGCATGGTGGGTCACTCCTCTCATTCTGTCTGCTTGGAAGACCGAGGCGGAAGGACTTCACACTGAAGGCTTCTCTGACGTGCAGAACAAATTCAAGGCCAGCCTGGGCAACCCGGTGAGATTCTGTCGCAAGCCGCCTTGCAGTGCTGGGAGTGCTCCTCTGCCAGAACCCCTCCTCCCCAAGACTGAAGAATGATTGCCGTGCCATTCATGGGGCCTGGAGGAGGACACGGTAACAGGGAGGGAGGCAGGGTTTATTGTTTGGAAAGCTGCAAGTGTGGAGCTTAGGACTCACTGTTCTAACATCAAAGTATGAGGGTATGACTGGGAAAGCTGATAGAAAGCCAGGTGAGCGCGGTGCCGGGCAGGGTGCCAAGATGCCACCTTCTGGTCCTCTTCACCACATGGAGGTGGAGAAGCATGAACTGGAGAAGGATGCAGGAGAATGAGGGTGGAAGATGGTAACAAAGGCACTTTACATCTCGAATTTTTCGTGCTGCCGCTGTGTTCCCATGCAGACATGGAAGCCTGGAGGGATTATCCAAAACATGGCACTTCAGCAATGCACTGGGGTCTGCCTGTGACTTTAGTGTCTGTCTGTGGCAGAAAAAAATGTTATCTAACAGAACTGATGGCTATAGTTAGAGAGAAGGCTGGAGAGATGGCTCAGTGGTAGGAAGGACTACGTACACACGGAAGGACCTGCGTTCGGAGCCCAGCACCCACATAGAGGAGAGCTACAGGA
This sequence comes from Pachyuromys duprasi, assembly GCA_028658305.1. Lineage (NCBI taxonomy): Eukaryota > Metazoa > Chordata > Mammalia > Rodentia > Muridae > Pachyuromys > Pachyuromys duprasi. Next base: position 2,592,243 of record CM053759.1, on the reverse strand, counting down.
TGGCCGTGAGCACTCTTCACCCCAGCACAGGAGCGTCACTGGGGCTGCTGGTCTTGCTAGCTTCAGGAAGAGACCCTATCTCAAAGGAATAGAGTGAAAAGTAGGAGCAGGACACCTGCTTTCCTCCCTCAATCTCTGCCGCACTTGTTTTTGTTTTGCTTTGGTTTGGTTTTTTGCAAGTATTTTAAAAATTTATTTTTTATTAACTGCAGTTTATTCACTTTGTATCCCAACTGTAGCCCCTTCCTTGTCCCCTCTCAATCCCACCCTTCTTCCCTCTTCTCCTCCCATGCCCCTCCCCCAGGCCACTGATAAGGGAGGTCCTCCTCTCCCTCCATCTGACCCTAGCCTATCAAGTCTCATCAGAACTGGCTGCATTGTCTTCCTCTGTGGCCTGGTAAGGCTGCTCCCCCCTCAGGGGGAGGTAATCAAAGAGCCAGCCACTGAGTTCATGTCAGAGACAGTCCCTGTTCCCCTTACTAGGGTACCCACTTGGACACTGAGCTGCTACATCTGTGCAGGGTTCTAGGTTATCTCCATGAATGGTCCTTGGTTGGAGTATCAGTCTCAGAAAAGATCCCTGTGCCCAGATTTGTTTTTCTTTCCTTGTGGAGCTTCTGTCCCTTCCAGGTCTTTCTGTCTTTCCCCTTCTTTTATAAGATTCCCTGCACTCTGCCCAAAGTTTCTATCCACCCATGCCTTGATACCCTGCAGCAAAGAGTCTTTCAGAGTCCCTCTGTGGTAGGCTCCTGTCCTATTTCCTCTTTTCTCCTTCTTCCGATGTCTGTCCCATTTGCCTTTCTGAGTAATGACTGATCATCTTACCCAGGGTCCTCTTTCTTGCTTAGCTTCTTTAGGTGTACAGGTTTTAGTATGTTTATCCTATATTATATGTCTAATATCCACTTAAAAGTGAGTATATACCATATGTGTCTTTCTGCTTCTGGGATAGCTCACCCAGGATGATCTTTTCTAGTTCCCACCATTTGCCAGAAAATTTCATGATTTCTTTGTTTTTAATTGCTGAATAGTATTCCATGGTGTCAATGTACCACAATTTCTGTATCCATTCCTCAACTGAGGAACATCTGGGTTGTTTTCAGGTTCTGGCTATTACAAATAAAGCTGCTATGAACATGGTCGAACAAATGTCCATGTTGTATACTTGAGCATATTTTGGATATATGCCTAGGAGTGGTGTAGCTAGTAGTGGTGAGGTAGTGCTATTCCTAATTGTCTGAAAAAGTACCAGATTGCAGCATTTGTTTTTAAACTCTGATCTATTTGGGATATTTGAGCCTCCACCTCCTTTTCACCAATCCTTTAAGAGAGAGAGGAGAGAAGTGGTTAGCAGGAGAGAGGACACAGACCCCTTCACTTCTCCTGGCTGTTTATGGCTGGTGGGTTCTTTGGGGCTGTACCCATCTCCATCAACAGCAAATGCAACAGCAGTCTCCTCCAAGCCGCTGATTGGAACATTTCTCTCTGTTCGTCTTGGTCTCTCAAAACTGCCATCTCTTCTCTTTCTGGGCTCTTGTATTTCTGTCCCTCAGAGTCCTTGGCCACACCCCTCTCTGTGCTGCACTAGGCAGGCCGCTACCAACTGGCAAAGACCATACCCTGAAAGAGGCAATTATCAGCTGTGGACAAACTTAAACCAAAACCGAAATCCCGCTCTTGGGATTAAAACAAAAACATATTTACACAACATAATGGAGTTTTTAAAGAAACCAAAACTTCATTGCAGGTCTCAGTATGAACCCCCCCTCCCCGACACACACATGAGAATACATCCCACCCCCATACGCACACAAGGCAAGGTAAAACACATCTAAGAGAATGGTCTGTTTGGCTGTTCACGCAGCCTGTCTATCTCAGTCCACATTCATGGGTGTTACACAGAGGGGCCAATGAGGTCCCAGGTCTGCCTTCATCAAGGGGGAAGCTCAGTAGCTCCTATTCTTCTGCCCCTGTGTTCATGTCGGCCACCTGCAGACTCCTGGCTCTTCGCAGTGCCAAGATTTCCGTAAAGCATCCAGGAAACTGCTTGCAGTGTGATGTGGCTTTCCGTTGCCAGGACTCTCTGGGGAAGCCTGGTTCTCCACAGGGCACTGTTGTGATTCAGCATACTCAAATAAAAGAGACGTTTGGAGGGTTCTGTTTCATTTATCTCACAGACTGAATTTCAGGAAAGTAGGGGTGTCAGGGAACCAAACTAGCAGCTTGGATTGCTTTTGAATAGCCGGGATTCCAGCTGCTCCTGTGATAAGAGAGAGCTTTCATAACCAATGAGCAGTGGTGTTCCTCCTAAAGAGAGGAAGAGAAAGCACACCCCAACCTCCAAGATGTTAGGCACCTTCTCAGACTCCTTCTGAGCATGTGCTGTGCTCGGGACTCAGTAAGGTGTCTTAAATTCCATCATGGGATGGGGCATGACACTTTCAACCCATTTGTTTCTAGCATGCATGACAGTGACTTCGGTATTTGGGAAGATGCACTTCCTGGTGACGTTTTGGGCAATGAGGACCTTTTCACACAGGAAGTCATGCTTAGAGCACTGAGGACTTGAGGATCTGGGGATGGGTTCTGACTTCAGGGCCATTGGAGAAGCATCATGGCAGAGCCAGTGACAAGCCAGAAGGAGGATTGGACCACCAGGTGACTAATTAGAGGGCAGGCCTTCTGGGCCAAGAGGCACCTCGTCCGTCTACCTACCACGTGGACGTGTGAGCTGTCAGGAGTATGTGGCTAGAGGATGGTGTGGCCTTGGAGTGATAGGTGAATGGACCATGGGCAGCCACCATGAGAGGCTGGGGTGTGGAAGGAGGATGAGAAAGATGATGTATCCCACTGATGTCTGGAGAGTGCCTGTGGGGGAACGGCACATTGGAGGCATGGGGATGGCCAAAGGGAAAGGCCAAGGAGAGGCAGAGCACCTTCTGGTGCCTCTGGATGATGAGTGTTGCTGTGAGCTGGATATGAACCAGGAAAAACGAGAAGGCAGTCTCACCCTGGAAAGCAAGCTTCGCTTTGCGTCGGTTTCAGGGACCCTCAGGAGGAGGTGGCAGGTGGGTGGCTGCACACAGGGTGTTTGATTTCTGACTCATTCCAAAGACTGCTTTGCCTCCCAAAATACCTCCGTCACGGTGGCTGCAGATGCTCCCCATAACTGGAAGCAGCCTGCCCTCCATTAGGGTGCAGAAGGAGCTTCCTATGGCGAGAGCTCTTCCTGACCCTGTCAGCTGGCTGCAGTGTGAAGATGTGTCTACTCTTTGTGTGTGGAAAGGTTCATCACTGGGGGGGTGGGGGGAGGACATGGGGGATGGCTGTGCCGATGGTGACACCTGCTTACCTGTCCTGTAATTTATTTATAGTCCTGAGAATCAAAGTCGGGGCTGCGCACAAGCTGGCCAGTCCTCTGCCTCAAGCTGCATGCTTGGCCTTGCCTTGTTTTCCTGAAGGGGCAGTGAGTGTCACTCCTCTGCCCTGGCTCTGCCCAGCCTCCCCTGTGGGCTGCTTCACAGGACTCTGGGGCTGGCAGGACATGCGTCAGGGATCTCTTCCTTACCGGCTACAGCGGAGGCTAACCTGGGTTGAGCTCCCACGTAGCACTCCAGGGACTAAGGCTTGTCTGTCAGTTTGTCTGCTGTCTCCAGGGAAGAGCTTCAAGATCACACAGACCCACCTGCAAGGCAGGACAGGAAAAGGAAAAAGCACAGCTTCCCTGGAAGAGACATCCATTTCCCTTGACCTCACTAGTAGAGACTAGTTCCAGGGAGCCAGGTAGATGGAAAGCGCCCAAGGACTACAGTTTAGTAATGTGCCCAGAGAAAGGAAGTGTGGCCAGAGTGACTCCTTGCACATGCATCAGGAAGAGCTCATTTCTTTTCCCTCTGCTGCCGTAATTGACCCTGGGTGTGGGGACGGGCTTTAGGAGGATGGAGAATGAGAGAGTCCTGGAGACAGAGGAACATTGGTCCATCTAGGCCTAACAGTTGGAATAGAGGGGCGTCATGCATTCCCTCACGGTAAAGGGCAGCATCTTTCCTTAGGTTCTTCCTAGGTAAAGGATGATGGAGTCTTCACTCAAAGAAACATCTGTGTTGTTTGCTTTCTAGTTTGTTTCAGGGGAAGTTGGAAAAGTTAGTGCACACACCTTGGAATCATGTCCGAATAGGGGTTGGGGGGGAAGGGGTCTAAGGGCCGTGACATCTGTGGTGTGTTGGGAGCCTTGTGGGGGGATGCGAGCTGGTAGGTCAGTGTCTGGAAGGCTGAGGGGCGCTCTGGTCCACCCCTCCTTGTTTACACACGAGACCAGGTCACTGGAGCGTCCATATGGACGTGTGGGGTTCAGATTGTGGCCTTTACACACATCTGTGCTTTTGTTCGGTTTCCTGGACTGTGTGTGTGTGCGTGTGTGTATGTGTTCAGTGTCTGGCTGCATACACCTTCAGTGCAGAGGTAATAATGCTCTCCCAACAGAAGCTTGACTCTATCCTTGTAGCCCTTTCTGTTTCTCTCTCTCTCCCCCTCTCTCATTCCTTTCCTTGTTTGTTTGAGGTGTGGCCTCACTATGTAACCTTGGCTGGCCTGGCACTCACTATGTAGACCAGGCTGGCCTCCAGGCTCAGCTGGTGCTGAGATTAAACATGTGTGCCATCATGCTTGGCACATTTCCGAATTCACTTTAAATTTAAATATGTTTTTCCTAATTATCAAAGTAATGATAATGACAGAAATTAGTAAATATATACATTTATAACAAAATAGGTAAAAACAGAACAGAAACAGCCTGTGGTTCCTGTTTGCTTCTGATGCACACGTATTTATTTGCTTGTGTGCAATGCAGTGCGGTTACATAACTCATTGCCTCATGAAATAAATATGATACAACTGAAATGTGTCATATTGTACAATATGAAATATTATACAACCCTTGAAAGTTCCCTTAAAATAAGCAATGCTGTGGAAAGATACATACGTATTTGTCGTTCTCCCCTATAAGAATTCTACTTGTTTTATTTCTTAATCAAGTCATAAAACAATGAATGGAAATTTCTATTCCGTACACCTTGGAATAGAATTTTAACTTTGCGGGGATGGAGAGATGGCTTAGCAGCTAAGAGCTCAGTGCTCTTGCAGGGGATACAGGTCTGGTTCCCATCATGCACCTGGCAGTTGGCAGTTGTCTCTAACTCCAGATCCAGGGGACCTGACACTCCCTTTGGCCTCTGTAGGCACCAGGCAAGTACATGGTGCACATATGTCGCTGCAGATAAAACACGCATACACACAAAATAAACAGAGTCTTTTCAGAAAGGAGTCTAATTTTCAGTCTTTAAGGGTTGCATAATATTGCATGTCATGGTACTGTACGTACGCAGTGCTTAACCTGATGGTGGTGGCGGGGCCGCGGGGCAGAGCGCCAGTTGTCTTCGCTCTGTCTGACCTGTGTCATCCCCTTGCAGGGCATCAGCAGCCTGTTCAGTTCCCTGAAGGTCGTGCGGCTGCTGCGTCTTGGGCGAGTGGCCCGCAAGCTGGACCACTATATCGAGTATGGCGCTGCGGTGCTGGTGCTGTTGGTGTGCGTGTTCGGGCTGGCTGCCCACTGGATGGCCTGCATCTGGTACAGCATTGGAGACTATGAGATCTTCGATGAAGACACCAAGACGATCCGCAACAACAGCTGGCTCTACCAGCTGGCCGTGGACACTGGCACTCCATACCAGTTTAACGGCTCGGGCTCGGGGAAGTGGGAAGGCGGCCCGAGCAAGAACTCCGTGTACATCTCCTCGCTCTACTTCACCATGACTAGCCTCACCAGTGTGGGCTTTGGGAATATCGCCCCGTCCACAGACATCGAGAAGATCTTCGCAGTGGCCATCATGATGATTGGCTGTGAGTATGGTGCTCCGGGTGGCGTGGGTTCTGGTCTGGTGGCCCAGCTGAAAACGGGGCAGAGGTACTCGGCCAGCATGGTCAAAGAATGATTCAGGTTTTCTCACAAGGACTGGCTTCATGCTTTTCCTGGGCTTTAAATCAGCTTGTGCTGGTTGACAAACAAACATAAGAAATGTGAAAGAGGGTTGGGGATGCAGCTCAGTTGGTAAGGTGCTGGCGTGGCATGCGGATAGCCCTGGCTTCCATCCCCAGGGCTGCATAAACTGCTATGGTGGAACACGTTCAAGCTGGGCTTTCAGGGAGTAGTGACTGGACAGTCAGGAGTTCAGGGTCACCGTTAGCGAGGTAGAAAGCTCCAGGCCAGCCTGGGCGACATGAGACCCTGTTAGTGGAGAAACAGGGAGAGGGAAGGAGAGCTGAGGGGGGAGGAGAAAGGGGCAGTGATTGCTTTTCGGTGGCTTCACCGGTCCACTGTCTCTGTATCTGGATGTCTGGAGACCGAGTTTTATGAAGTTTGAAAAGATAGTTTCACAAACCATTTGCTAAGAGCACTGAGTGTAGTGTTTCGCCTCCACAGTGACGTGGTCACAAGCAGAGACGAACCGGCAGCCATCTTCCCTGCACTTGCCTTGCTTTCCCTGCTTCTTTCCTCATGAGCGTACCTGAGCAAGCAGCCAGCAGGCGGCTAACATGTGTCCTGTGCCATGCGTTAGCTTAAACATAGGTTAGATCTGTGTAATCCTACCTGGCACGAGAGAAAATCAGGCCTGAGAGAAGAGCTCCGGGTGTCCTGGTCATCTGTACACTGGTTAGATGTTTGAGTGAGAATACGTGTGAAGTTCAGGGTTAAATGAAGTATCCTATCACAATGTGTGTGGGGGGTTTTTTGTTGTTGTTGTTCATTTGAGACAAGGTTTCTCTGTGGTACACTGGCTGTCCTGGACTTGCTTTGTAGACCAAACTGGCCTTGAATTCACAGTGATCCTCCTGCCTCTGCCTCCTGGAGTGCTGGGATTACAGGTGTGCCACTGTGCTGGCTGAACAATTACTTTTTAACAAAGTGTTTCTCAGGGAAAGTTTTGTTTCTCTAAAAGAACACTAGTCTGAATCATCACTTTTTCCTCCATGTTCTTCTTTCCTTGGCCGCTCACCCCTGTTTTCTTTTTTGAAGACCAGTTCTTGCTGACCTGGAACTCACTATTTAGCCTAGGCCAGCCCAAACTCCTGTAAATCCCCTTGCCTCAGCCTATCTGAGTGCTAGGATTATAGATCTGAGTCAAAATTATTCTCAATTAAGGTGAATATTTTCCTGCCTGCGTCTCTGTGGAGAAATCTCCATGCTCAGTACACAACACACACACAGAGTGGGGGAGGAGGGAGAGAGCTTTTAATAGGCTATTGTTTCTGCACTGGATACCCCTTAGTTCTTGAGGCAAGGGCTTTAGTCTGTGTCATTTTACCACTGGCAACTGTTGGTTGTTGCTGTGGAATTCTAGAGTGTGCCTTTGGCTGGTGACATTGACCTCTCTCGATTCCAGGAAGCCTTTGTGGGGTGGGCCCTGCCTGGCTGGAGACATGGTGAGCCTGTGTGGTTTGCGCCATGGTGTCTACTGTACCGTGCTGGCACGCCAGGGCATATGTACCTGTCCCTGGAGACCTTGACCTGCAGAGCCCATAGTGGGGCTCCTCTCCAAGATGGTGCTGCTGCATGAATTGCTGCCCACTGGAGAAACCTGTGGCTTCAGCTGGACGCTCTTGGCCTCCTTGTTGAGAGACCCAGCTCTGGGTTAGTCTTTGTCACCATGTGTCCTGTCCCCTGCTCGCCACCGCCTTCTGCTCCTGCCTGATGCAGATAGATTCCTGAGAGCTCTTGCAGGATGTGTCTGAACGGATAATGGATTCTGGGAGCTGGGTGCTGGTGGAGCTGTTGCCTTTGCTCCTGATTTTAAAACGGGTTTAATAGAGATGATTGCCTGGCCATGGGAAGCTGTGACAAGGATCCGTGGGTGGCTAATTGCTTCAGTTTAATTAGAACTTGGGGTGCTTTCTCATGTCTCAGGCAAGGATTTAAGGTCTTTTCTCTTCTAGAAGGGCTTCAGCGTTAACTGTGCTGGTTTCCAGTCAGGACTTGCAACTTGCAAGCAAACCAAAACAGAGCCCAGTGCTGGGCCTCAAGGCCAGCCTCTTTCAAGTGCTGAGCCTGCAGCCCACCACCGAGCTGCTCCCCGCCTCCTTCCTCAGGGTGTGGGATAGGCAAAGTGATATGCTGTGCGTGGGGACAGACTTTCTTTCCTTCGGGGGAGATGCACGCCCCTCCATAGCCGTTACTGAGAATTCGCTGAGCGTGGTCAGTTAGAAACAGGCCCATTTTGTGCCTCAGAAGGCTTTCACAGGTTCCTGCAGTTTCTCACCCAGAGGAGGAAAAAGCCCTGAAGACAGGCAGCCAAGACATGCACATCTCTTTCTCTTCCCAAGCTTTTCTCCCATGAGAGTACTGTTTCCTAGTATCTGGGGCAACCCGGTCACTTCCACTTCTTGTATGTTTCCACCTTCTCGGAGCCAGGCAGTGTTTCCATTTCTTTGCGGCAGTTGGAGAATAGTGCTCATGCTCAGGCCGTTTCCTCTGCGTGGTGAAGCCTGGTGGAGAAGTGTGTAGACCGGGGCTTACGTGCTCCTGTTTAACTCTGTGCAGAACTCTTGTGACCATCACACACTGTGGTGAGCACACCATGCGGCCTGCAGCTTACTCTGCCTGTTCTGTGACAAGAGAAGGGGTGCAGAGATGTTTCCCCACCTTCTCAAGACTGTGGGGCTGGCAGGCAGGATGGAGAAGGTCAACATGCCCCTCACCGGAGATGGGTGGTAGAGCCACACTCAGCGTGGGCCACCTGCATGCATTCCCTGTGCTCGCTCACGGACCTGTGCAGAATTCCTTCCTCGAAGCTGAGCTGGCTGCCCGTGCCTGTCATGGAAACTCTCTACACTTCTTTGTTATTTTAAGAGCACAGTCATGCTCCGGACTCAGGGCTAGGTGTTCAGGGAAGCAGCTGTTTCTCACAGCCTGTCACTTATGGCTGTGACACATGTCTGACAAATTTTTGTGCTAACGAGAAAGGTTTTGCACATGTGTGATGCTGGTGAGCAGCCCTGTGAACCCACCTCCTGAACAGCCTTCCTTCAGGATAGCCGCTGGTGTTAGGTCCGCAGGTGTTCCCTCTGCTGTCTCTGTGCATATATGTGCACACGTATGCCCCTTCTGTGCCACTCCTGGGGTCACACTTAGATGAGGACTGAGCCTGGGCAGATCCTGAGAGCTCTGTGCTGCCTCCCTCCCAGGCTGCCTGGCATCCTCAAAGTAAGGAACGAGACTCGGTTACCCCTCTGTGTTGGATTTTTCATGCCGTGGGGATGGATGGCATTCCTCGGCTCTTCTGTGGTGCTGTGTGAGCTGTCCTATCAGTGCTGTGTGCTCGGGAGCTTTTATCTGATCTGAACAACTCATTACAACCTACTCAGTCCCCAGAGGATTCCAGGAAACAGGAAAAAAGCACTTTCAAGCTAGCCCACTTTCCTCCGTTCTCATAGGACATCCCATGAGGAGGACATGAAAGCCAAGGCTGTCTTCAGAGGGCTGGCTTTAGAGCTAAGCTGTAGCCAGCCATTGGCCTCCCTGTCAGCACAAGACAGGGAAGGGCCTGGAGCCGGAGTCCCCACTGTGGCTGTGCCTCCCCCAGGACGGGAGAAGTGTGTGGAGACAGGGATTTATCTCAGCCTCAGATGGAGACCTGGCCCTGCCTTCGATGGCTCTCCAAGAGGATTTGATGGTGAGGACACAGTTGCCATGTCTAAATATGTGCTTGTACTTTTCCATTTCTCTTCATAATGTCACCGTTGTCACTCTGTAAGTGGCATTCACCCTCTCTGCTGACAGGAGAGGATCCAGACAGCACCCAGGGCTTCTGTAGCCTCCTGGCTGTGAGTCATGCGCGCTCCCCAGGCTGCCTGCAGCTCGGCGCCTTCACTCTCTGGCTGGGCTGTGTGCACAGGGACTCTTGTGAACACTGAGTCCTGCCCAGCCCTCCTCTCATTCTCCCACCTGTCCAGACTGATGCTTTTGAATATTTCCCAAGGCTTGGCATTCCTACAGCACACGGGGCCCACCCAGAGTGTCCTTCTCTAAGTCACTTCCTGGTTCTTCTAAAATGCTACGGTCACAAGTCTCAGAACGTAGGCGTGGGAGAGAGAGTGGAGAGACACTCAATAAGTAGTGACTTGATCCTTCTCAACAGCTAAGGCCTTAAATTTTGGGAAGAGTCTTCAGTGCTACCGTGGAAGCTCATTAATTATGGGATGCAGAGTCTGCTATTGGGTAGACACCTAAAACATGTTTCTTAAAAATTGAGGTGTCATCTGGCTGCTCACAGACACCAGAGAGCATGTTCACATTCCATGTTCACATTCACATGTTCATATGTGTCACTTTTGTGGCAGTATCCCACATGGCTGTTTGAGCTTCGTCTGTATTTTCTTCCCAGAAAATAGAAAGACCGGCCACAAATCTCTCTTTTGAGAACAAGACTAGGAAGTTACCTGTATTTGATTTCTTCATATCCCACTGGCTGGGATTTGACAACCTAGCCACACGTAGCTGCCAGAGAGTCTGACAAATATAGTCTTATCCCAAATCATTGGTTGAGGGGGAAAAAAAAAAACAAAATTTGCCATGGAGAAGAGACTTTGACTCGAGTTTGAAATCTGCTTTGTAGTTTGGGTTGTGCAGAGGCTGCCCCTGCCTCTGCCTCTGCTGATGGAAGTGCAGAGGACATGCCGTGATGAAATGTGACAGCTCTGTGAGGAAGGCAAGAATTCCATCTGGAGGCCACGGCTTTCAGTGTTCTCAGCCGTGGCTGCCTCTCGCTCTTCTCAGTTAATTTTGTGTTTCCTGTTCTTAGAGAAAAAAAAAATAAAACAATAATTGCTGCTCTGTCTGAGGAGCACGGGAATGCTATTTAATTTCATTTTTAGTTTATGTTTATTTTGGGAAATGGGGCAGTGTTAAGAATTTTCTGGGAGAAATAAGCTCTCATTTATCATTTATTCTTAGATGTCTTTTCTAGCCAGGGAATGAGCTGCTTTTTCTCTGGAGCTGGCTTACCCCTACCCAACGCCCACAGCTGTGGGTATCTCCACCTGTGGCACAGCCTGGAACTACCACCTGCCCCTCCCTTCCCGGATTCTTACAGAAAACAAGCACTGCTTTCCCCCACGCTGTCCCCACCACATTGATTGTGCTCTGTTGGGTCATGTGCCCTTTAGGGGTTATTTTCTTGCATATTGGACCTTTTCCTAATATGCTTCTGACCATCTTGGCATCTTTCTCTCTTTGCTGTGGCTTTTGTTCAGCTCTAGGGAGACTCAGCTTCTGGGCAGGACCTGTGGGTCTCTCTGTGCTCCCTCTTCTCCTCTGTGCCTGGATGTGTGCTGCTGGCATGTGGAAAGAGTGTCACTGAGAACCAGCCAGGCCTGGTTGCCAGAATGGATTGGTGCACAGCGCCTGGCACAGAGGTCCTCCGAGGCAGCCAGCAGCAGGTGCTCCCTGTCCCCTTCTTGTAGAACTTTGTGGAGCTCAACTGAGGTTGTCAGTCTCGTTTGTCCCGTGGGTGTGGGCTTCTGTAGGAGAATTCGGGCTTGTCTTGCGTGCAGTGTGTAATCAGCAGGTCACTAGTGTAGGCACCCCTGGATGTGAGTTGTCTAGGTGTGAGCAAACTGGCCAGACCCCAGAGCATGTCAATGGAGGCCGTTGGTGTGGCTGGAGGGACCCCCCAGATGTCACTTCCCAGGCCAGGCTGGCAGCATCCTGACTGGGCAAGATGCAGGCCAAGAGCAATAGGAGCTCCCAGGAGAAGGGACCGGAACACTGAGCACCCAAGACAGTCTTGTGTATGGCGTTCATGGCTGAACAGCCGTTACAACAGGTCCCCTTCCCCTGTGACAGACGTGAAACAGCTCGCCCCAGGGCACAGCTTCAGAGAGGGCTGAGCTGGATTTTGATCCTAGTTTCACCTGACAACAAAGTCTTTCTCTTTGTGTTGTTGCTTCCCCTGCTGACTGTTTTGGGGTCCAGTAAGGGGAAACACCCTTTGTGTTGTGTATGCTCAGGGCATGCAGAGATAAGAGCCCAGGAGCTCTGGGGGTGGGGGATGGGAGGCAGTGGAGATGCTTTCTTGCAAGACATTTTTCTAGTGTGGACTTATAATTGCAATGAAAATTATCTGAACTGCATGTGTTGTAGGAGGACACTGGCCTTGACTGTAGCTGGGTGCTGTACCTGGAAGATGATTTTGCAACAAGCCTAGATGTTAGGAAGCTTGGATAGGGTGTAGGCTAACGGAGGAGTTCTCTCCAGCCTTACAGATGAGCACATTGGCTGCGAAACTCCCTTCTATTTTAACTGCAATTGATACTGAGATGGCAGCCGTAACGCTGTCAGGATTCAACATCTTGTTTCTGCCACGCCGCTGTGCCAGTCTCCTGTGAAGCTCACGGCACTCTGCGGGAAGGGAGCGCTGCCTCTCCATGGCTAAGAGACCCGGTGTTGCTGCCACAGGTCATGCAGCGAGCAAGGTGGGCTGAGCCCACCATCCTGGGCAGTGCCTGCCATTCTCACTGTCTCTGAGTGCCATGGTAACCACTGGTTATGGTGCGCGCAAGGATGTGGGTGGATCAGCAGCGGTGCCTCCGGGGATTGTGTCAAAGCACAGGGAGGTGGGTGGTGGGTCAAGGGCGGAGACGGTGGAGGAGCTGATAAACGCCATCTTACACCTCCAGCCACTGTGTGTCAAGTATTCACTGTAGACTGCAGCTGACAGACTGACGCGTACAGGAGCTACAGAGAAATTCTACAGAGGAGAAAAGAGTTTCTCCATTTTTTAAAAACTCATGAGAGACGAGATTCCAGTAGGGGAAGTTTCTGAAGACGCACGAGCCACCATTTTCCACAAGTCTGTGTGACCACCCAGCTCCCAACAAGAATGAGGTGGTGTCAGAACGCAGCTACCGCCCATTCCCTGGTGGTCTGAGGCCTGTGCTTGCCTCCTGGCCAGTCCCCCAGACTCCATCTGTGGGAGGCTCACCTTTATGACCATTCTGAGTCATCTTGATGCCAGGAGATGAGGATTGTAACCCCTGCCGTGAGGCCAGTGTACTGTGAGGTTTGAGCAGTCAGACTTCTACCCTGTGTTCTCCCACTTAGAAAGTATCTGGGCTGTAGGAGGAGGTGTCTAGGCTGCAGGAGGAGGCATGTGTCTGGGCTGCAGAAAGCATATGGGCTGCAGGAGGAGGCATCCGGGCTGCAGGATTCCCAGGATTTATATCACCCAGTCTCTCAGAACAAAGATTCCACAGCCCATGTGCCCCTTGGCACACTCACAGAGAGCCCAGTTCTGTGGGGCTGCCCTCTTTAGAGGACACTGGCTGGACAGAGAGCTCCAGTGCTCATGGAGTCAGCCAGGCTGCACACAGAGCTGGCCATATGTCGGAAACCATCTCCACGTCCCTGCAGTCCTAGAGCTCAGCAGATCCAAGGATCAGATGAGACCGGAAATGGGCCCTGTAGGGTTCTCCGGCAGCTCCTTCATCTGGAATTGCTGCAGGCAGAGAGTGCAGCGATGAGGTCAAGGCTGGCCCCTTCTAGAACCTTTGTTTCTCAGCATCATTGGGAGCCACAGATGGCTCATGTCAGTGGGGTGCTGTTCTTGCCTGTGTCTATTGACTTGAGTCAGGTGGCATTTCTGCCAGGCACTTGGGCAGGTGTCGGCTAAGGGCCTAAGGGAGGGAGGAGGCATGCCAGAGAGACAGTGATGGGGGCAGGGATTGCCTATCTGTGTGAGAGGAGCTTGATGAAGGTTTGGAGGTGGGGCTCAGCACAAGAGAACCTTCTGGTGAGGAGGGTGCCAGGTGGGCACTGAGAGGGCCAGCCCCACGAAGCCTCAGCTGACCTGACTCGGCAGTCTTCTTCAGCGTGGTCCTTCATGCGCGTGAGAGAGTGGAAGCTTCTCAGCCAGAGGGTCAGCTCCGAATTATAGCTGTGCACTGTCAAGATCAACCACTGCCTCAAGAAAACTCAGCACGGAGCAGGGCTGGAGAGGGGCCCATCTGAGCTCCGTGGAGCATAGTGCTAACCTGGGCCAGGCGTGGGAGCGTGAAGGGGGGTGGAGGAGCCCAGCAGGCAAGAGGAACACTCTCTTCCTGCTTAGACCTGGCATCATGGCAGCCCGCACCCCTGGCTTAGAGAGCCCCGGTTTCCTGTCAGAGAACTGGAGTCACCCACTGCAGAAACTGAAGCACGCTCTCGGGAGTGCACAAGGCAGCCTGGATGTGTAAGTTAGCAGAGGAGGACAGTGCCGCAGAGAGGCACAGCGATGGAGCTGCTGGACACAGCTGCTGGCGTGGAAGCTTGACGGGGGAGCAGAGGCGGGACGTGCGGGAGCCACAGGCTCTTCCTGGCTGTGGAGCCCCCTTTCCCCCTGAAGCTCAGGTGTTCAATTACACTGAGCTGTGCTCACACGCGGGCCCAGAAGGGCTTGGCTGGAACCCAGCAGTTGAACAAGTGGAAGGGGGCGGGTTTCAGAGCGCGGGCTTTGTGACTGTGCCAGCGTGTCATGCCAGCCTTTCACCTTCGCTTTCCTTTTCCACTGTCCCTCCTGTGTGCCAGGCGCTCGGTGTAAGGACAGACCGGTGGCCCTCTGTCCAGGTAACACCATCTCCAGCAGTGCACTCTAGCCCAGCCTCAGTGTGGAGGGTGTCCTGCCAGCCGCGTTCCCAGGATTCCCCTTCCCTGCAGTTGGCTTTTGGACCCAAACCTGTGACGGGACATTTACCCAGGTGTGGATCCCAGCCTTGACTTCATGTGGGGGTGCAGACATGAGCCCTTGGAATGAATGCTGTTGCCTCGGTGACAGCCTCCTCATGTCTCCCACCAAGGACATCGAGTCTCTTCCCATTGTTTGTTCGCTGAAGATGGAGGTTCCTGAGGCAAAGGAGAATGAGGGCTTTGCTGCAGCCTAAAGTCAACAGATCCACTTTCCCACCTTTGGTTATGGCCACACTAAGCCTGCCTAATCCAGTTTAGATTCCAGGTATGCCCCAAAGGCCTGTGGCCCTCTGGGGAGATAATTGACTCTCCCGGAGTCAGGCTTGGTGCAGGAAGTAAGGTCATTGCAGGACAGCAGGACTTCCATCACTGTCTCTTTTTCATGCTGTGGCTGTTGGGAGGTAAGGTCGCTGCTCTGCCTTCTAGCTGTGTTGTGCATTGCCACAGCCGTGGACAGAAGCCTCTGGAACTGTAAGCCCAGTGAACCTTTCTGTCTTTTAAGTTTATCAGCTCAGATATTTTATTGCAGTGTTGGAAAACTGACTGTACTCTTCTTCCTGGTTCCCAAGCACAAAATATTTCCTTCCTTCCAACCTCTCATTTCCTTTCTGCCTTTCTCCTAGGAGAGTGTCTGAAGATCTTCCTAGGTAACCCAGGGCTTCATTATTGGCTGCAGAATTATTTTCTAGCAGCTTCCTGGGTCTTTAAAAGAGACACTGTCCCTCGGCCTCTGCCAGGCTTTGGGCAGTAGCTTTGCCTGTGAGCAGTGAAGCCTGTGTCAGGGCTCAGTCTGTCTTCTGGAGTCTGAAGCAGGATTGTCAGGGAGCCCTATGGCCCCATTGGTGACGGAGGAAATTGCTCCTTCTTGACAAAGGGCTGCTTCCTTCTTGATTCTTTGGCTTAGCTCAGGGTCCGCTGCTGCTGAGGCTAGTGTCCACAGTGGGTGAAGTTCCTCTGAAACCCTTAATTGAATTATTCAACCCCCTCCCCCTCCCCCTCCCCCTCCCCCGACACTCCAGACCTGAAGATTCGTTAAGTCAGCAGAAGCAGAAGTCGTTCTGTCCGCTTTGGAGCCACTGAGACAGGAAAGGTGGATGGGGGAGGATGCGGGTGTCTCCCCTTCATTTCTGCTGCTGTGATGAAACACCTGACAGAGGCATTGTGGACACACCGAGGGTTAGCTCAGCCTACGGTTCCAGTCACAGGCGAGGCAGGAGCCTGGGACAGCCAGCCCACAGCCCCCGCCAGGGCACAGAGAGGGGAGTACACCCGTGCTACCTGCTATTCTTTGTTCAGCTGCCCCCTCTACTCCTCCATAGTCTCAGCCGCCAACCAGGGAATGGTGACTGCGGGCTCAGTCAGTGAAGGCAAACAAGACAGTCCTCCACCGACACGCCCAGTGCCATCCTGATGAAGACAATCCCTCACTGAGACCCTTCCTCGGTGGTTCTAGGTGCTGTCGGGTGGCAAAGCCACAGAGGACTGTGTCTGTTGAGCACCTGGAGTAGACACACCCTCCTCACATTTCCAGATGACCAGATACTTGGGAGGAAGGCCACACCCTCTTGCTCAGTTGCAGCATCGGCCCCTAGCCAGTGGGTTGCTAAGACTTGGCTTTTAAAGCCAGTGAGGAGACCAGCCTGGAAGGTACCAAGATGTGACATTGCTGGTTCCAGTCCGAGCTTCCCCAGCCCTGGACATCCTGCTCTTGCTTCCTCTTTTCTCCAGGGTCTGGTGTGTTTGTCTGAAGTTGCTTTCACTCCGACATACAGGAAGGCAGGTCGGGGTTTCTGCTTTCCAAGGGTAAGGAGTAGGGAGAAGACACGGCCCCTTGAGAAGCTGGCCAACATCCTTGGTAACAACCTGGACTTGGTGCCATTGGCTGAGGGGGCAGTGTGGCAAGGTAGGAGTGGCTTCCTGTGGTGGTCCCTGTTTGCCATGTGGTGCCATTTTGTCTTGCTAAGCATCACTTAAGTTTGGAGTTCACAGAGAGCTGTCTGTGGATGGTGCTTTCTTCACATGTGGATGGAGCCCTGTGTTCCTGGAGCTGGTGCCAGCTGCCAACCCAGGTAGAAAATGTTCCCAAAGCCTGTCTTTTGAGAGAGTATAATCGCAAGCAAAGCAGACTGTCTAAATCAGGGCTGCTGCTTCAGTGAAACACCACAATTCTTTGGCTTAGCTCAGGGTCCGCTGCTGCTGAGGCTAGTGTCCACAGTGGGTGAAGTTCCTCTGAAACCCTTAATTGAATTATCCAACACCACAATCGGTAGATACACTTCCACAGCACAGTCCATCACTGAAGGAGGTCAGGCCAGCAGGGCAGGAGGCTGGAGGCAGGAGCTGAGGCAGAGGCCACGGAGGAGGCTGCTGACTGGCCAGCTCAGCCTGTTTTCTTCCAACCCAGGAGTGGCTCTGCCCACTGTGCGCTGGGCTCTCCCACATCAATCACTGATTAAGAGAATGCCCTACAGGCTGTGCTGAGGGCAGGCAGTGCACTCTTTAGAGCTTAATTACTGCCATTGCTGGTAGGCCAGGGGTTAATTCACAGGCCTCGTGTCTGTCATCTGAAGTGTGTCTTAAAGAAGGTTCTGTATGGTTTGGATATGGGCGACAGACATTTATCTCTGTCACTCTGGTCATGGAGAGGTACCCGGGGAATTAGAACTCCTCCCTGCTCAAGAATGGCTCAGTGGTATTTAAGCCTAGGACATGGATTTAAACAAAACAGCTTGCAAATGTGGCCCCTCCTATCCTGGGGTGCAGAGTGTGGCGCGGGGAGTCTGGGAACGATTCGGTTAGTAACGCTGTGTGGAAGAGGAAGGAGGGGCAGTGTAGGAGCCAGGTGGGTCTTCAGGGAGCCCAGGTCATACGGTGGGGGTCACAGTACCATGGATAGTCAGTGCCAGGCTGACTGATGGGCTCTGGAAGAGTTGGACCAGAGGGCTTTTGGCATTGGAGTGGGAGGGTGGGGGCTGACCAATGTAGAAGTGGGTAGGAACAGGATTGGCGTGAGTTTGCGCTCCTCAAGGCATCTAAGGAAAGAATTGGCTTCACCGGGCTTTGTGTGGGAGTTTGGCTCAGAGATAGAAATATACAGACCAGGTGGTTAACTGAAGGTACACTTGAACGTGAGGCTTCTCTCCTAGGGATTCCAGGATGTTGTGTGTTTGTGTGTATGCATATGTGTGCGCTTGTGTATACATGAGGTGGTGTGGGCCATGGTACAAGGGCCGTGGGTTTTGGAGCTGGGGCTCTTTGCAGTTTGGCTTGCTCAAGGAGGAAGAAGATGGGACGATGGGGCCAGGGAACATATGGATCAAAACAAAGCTTCGCTGACATGTCGTCGAGGGACTGGTGTTCCTTACCGGTGTGTACAGACATATCTGTGGCTCTTCTGCCACTTTACTGAAGAGAAGCTGTATGAGCCAGGGCCACAGTGAGTGTCAGCTCAGTGCTTGTGTCCCAGTCACTGGTGTGACCAGCCCCACCACCCTGTAGGCTCTTCCTGCCTCAGCTCTGCTCCAGGTCCCTCTGCACAGCTGAGACTTCCCAAGTACCTCACACTTCCCCGGCCTCCGCAGCCCACCAGCCTCACAAAACATACTTGTCCTTCCCAGGGAAGCCACTATCTTTCAAGGTGTTTGCCGCTTACATTAGCCAGGAGAGCTTGTAATGCCTTCCTCTCAGAGCGATGCCTGGGCAGCCTGGGCTCAGGCTGTGAAGGGAGCCATGGGGAGGCTGGCACCAGACGCTCTGTGGTCTTGAAGCCTCACTGGAACGTGGTGGACCTGTGCTGACCCAGCCCGGGTCCCATCTGGACAGACATTTAGCAACAGTGTGCTTTTGGACTGCATTCTGTCTGTGTAGCTGTTTGTCCAGAGCCCACCTCTGCCCTGCCCACCTCGCTATACGTTCTGTAAACAGAGGAGCCCATTTGCCTCTTTCCATGTGTGTTCTGAGCACACAGCAAAGGTGGAAGAGCCAGACCCACGAACCCCTCCCCTCTCCGCTCACAGGGGCTCGCCTCACAGGTGCTTTTTTGTTTTGTGTTTTTAAACCTGACCTTAGCGTGTATCTCTGTGGGACTTGCTTTGTGAGAACAAGGGCGCTTTGAACAGCCTGGGCCTTCGCGAGTGAGATGCAGGCCTGGATCCCGCTTTGCCTGGGGACAGTGCTGTGACTCACTCCCAGAGCCTTGTTTTCTTTACTCAGAGAGCTGGAATTAGTTCACTTTCTTTTAAGATGACACTGGTACCTCACTGTTTGTTTAATTATGTGTTTACTTATTTTTGTATACATTTGTGGATGGTGTTGCTGCTCCATGGGGTGGAGATGGAGGTCAGAGGACTAGATGAAGTCCCTTCTCACCTGGTATCATGTGGATCCTCAGGCCTGCTGACAAATGCTCTTACCCACTGAGCCATCTTGCGGGTCTGGGAATGAATTAGTTACCTGACACTATTGTGAAGATTTAATGGGACCACCAGCTCAGACCATAGTCAGATACAGCCATAGCGTGCGTGCATGCGTGCGTGCGTGTGTGTGTGTGTGCGCGTCTTCCTCAGTCACTTCCCCAGCTTACAGGTTGAGACAGGGTTCCTCACCCGGAGCACACCACTGAGGCTCTGATGGAGGCCCAAGCTCAGGTTGTCTTGGACACTGTGGTAACCTCTGCTCGAACCTCCTGTGGTCTCCTGCCCTTCAGGATCCTCCTGTAGCCTGAGGCTGTGGTGCATGGTGGTCTTGATTTTGAATGTTTTAAGCCAGACTTCATAGCCTGAGTGAGCCACTTGGGCTTGTGGTTGGCCTCTTTAGCTCTGTCTGCTCCTGGAGGGAGGGACTCTGCCCTTCCCTTCTAGAGGCTGAAGGAAGCATGGACTCTGACATAGAATGTGGCTCTCTCCCCAGCTGAGCAGCCGCTGCCTGTGTCAGAGGAGCCGTGCTAGCCTGCGGGAGTCCTTCAGCACTGGGCTCGTAGACTGTTGACCTCCCTCATAGAAGGATGGTCACTGCCCTCCGGTGGGCTTCTAGCCACGCTTCCCAACCATGGGTAGCAGTTCTGACTTTTCATGCAGCCTGGAGCCCTCCAGAGGAGCTAGCGCATAGGCTGGGAGGTTATCTGGACAGCACTCCATCTGTGGGGTGATGGGAGAGCCAGCTTCCACGGCAGATGAGGACTTTGGGGTCCCCTGCACTTCTGGTAGTAGCCCCAAGCCTGTGCTCTGTGTGCTGGTTTCCCTTGGGGAATGTGGGTGAAATCATGCTTGGGTCTGTTGTTGGGACCGTAAGAGGAGGGTAGATGTTTAGGTCTCCCTTAGGGAAGAATTCTTGCAATACGCCTCACTTGCAGACTCCAAACCTAGCCTCTTCCCTTGGAGATTCAGGTCTCCATGGTAACCAGCTCACCTGCGGTGCTGGCTGGGGGGCGAGTGCCTTCCTGAGGCACTGTGAGCGGGAACCCCTTGCCACCGGAGCAGCCGGTGAAATCTGCTGGCCGAGGGTACAGGACCTGTCTCAGGGGCCTGCGGGAGCCACTGTCAGGCGCGGCTCACCCTGTCGCCGGTGCTGGGGTCCTTGTCCTCTAGCGTGCTTGTCTTTGCTGGTTTCGCTTTCGCCCCTCCCCCTCACACTCTCTCTCTCTTCCTTCTTAGCTTCTTTCTTTGTGCACAAGGTTGGTGTGAGTTGAACATTGTCTGGGATGCCCCACACGGTGATTGGTGCGTCGCCATAGCAGGTGGCTAGGCGGGGTCCATCTGCCCTTCTGCAGTAGACTTCCATTTTAAGCTGGCACATGTATGAAGTAAACTGACTCTCAGAGACTTAGCTGAAGTTCTGGGGCCCAGGACCCTCTCACTCTTAATGGTCTCTCTGTCTCTTTTTCCTGCCCTCCTTTCCTCGTGGTGGCCCATACTGTGACAAACTACACCATAGGCTGGGGTCGTGAATAACCTTTGTCAACTGTCACTTTAGTGACACTGAATGTAAAGGATTCGTGAGGAATAGAACCCAGGTCTTAGCTTGACGGATCTCAGAGTCCAGACAGTGGATAAATGCAGTGTGACAGGGGCTAGCAGTGTGGATAGGGTGGTGGAGTGCTTACCTGGACTCACGGAGCTACAATTGGGCATGGGGGCACATGCCTACAATGTCAGCACTTGGGGGTGGAGGCAGGAGAAGCAGAGTTCAAGCTTATCCTCGGCTATGGAGAGGATTTGAAGCTACCTCCTTCTCTACCACAAATACACCAAGAGAGTCATGTGACTGATCCCACCGATGCTAAATAATGGGAACTGGATTCGCCTTCTTGGCGGAAATCAAAGAAACAGAAGACTCCGTGGAACAGTGCTCTTATGACACTGGAGATCAAGCCAGCCAGGACAGGGGTAGCCCTGTGATCACCCCATTTACAGCTTTATCTTATTCCCTGGGTGGGGGGTAGGAAGGGGTGATGGGGGCGGAGCCTGAGGAAAGAGAGCCAAGCCTGGGGTAGACTGACACAGCAGCCTCATAGGAGTCATCAGCAGGGACTCTGGGTAAGTGGAGAGAAACAGCCATAACCCAGAATGGTGGGCGGGGCTCACAGAGACCTGAGAGGAGAGCCAGCTCCCACCAGGCGTAGACCCTGTGGTGGATTCTCCCAGGAGGACTCCTTGGCAGTAAGGATGGATTGTGTCACACCAAGCACAGCTGTGGACCAGCTCAGCAAATCTTAAAGGTTCTAACGACCAACCTTTTCCATGTGCTTTGGGTTCTGTAGGCCCAGGTGTCTTCATTTCGCTATTGTTCTCAACACTTCACAAGGTGCGTATCTGGGGTTGATGTCCTCATGTCTCATCTGCACTTCACACCGTCTTGTCTTTTGTTCTAACAGGAGCCCATGGCCTTCTTTTCCTCATGTGCTCTTGACTTTTATCCTGTGCCCAGGTTTACAGTATTCTCTCCTCCCTGAGCTCACTGGACTTCCTGTTAGGAGGCCACAGAGATAGACATCAGGCCTGAAGTCTCTGAAAGACTTCTGTTTACATTTTATAGATGACCCTAGATGTTAGCACTGCTTCTCAGTCAGGCAAACCCATCATCCTAATGAGAGATGTCCCTGTGCTTTACAGTGGCCTAAGTGACTTAGGGTCAGGCCAGTCCTGTGTGCCGCAGCTGTTCTGTTTACCTGTCGTTTCCCCTTATCTTGAGCAGTGTTTCTGAGTTGACAGAGCCTGTCTTTCTGAAAGAAGCCACATATATGTACTCTGTAAAGAGCTTCGGGGTAAACACGTCTTAGGCCTTGTTGGACATGGGGCTGAGGTAATCATCATCAGGAGGCGACTGTGTCAGACTGTAGGTGCTTGAGCCAGCTGCTGAGTCAGGCTGAGCCGGACGTCATTCTTGTCTCTCTGTGGGTTGCTTCTCTGCTGCCTGTGATGTTTACTGGAACCTCCATCCCTACCCCACTCAGTTAACAAATTCCCAGTGTCTACCCTGATGTAGACACTTCCTCACTGAGACTCTTTTCCTGGAGTATGTCAAGCTGACAATTAAAACTGATACCATACTCACTTGGGCCAACGATGTGTCTCTTCCCTTGTTTGCTGCCTCATCCAGCAGGGACCAAGGACACCACCTGACATGTTCTGATATCAGCTCAGAGCCAGTGGAACAAACTGGTGTGGGTACCTGTCTCCAAGGTGATCTCGTGGCCACACCTACTAGGTCTTTCCACAGCACAGCTTAGTGGGCAAAGAGCAGCAGCAGAATTCTGTCCCCTCATCCCTGCTTCGCCCTGCCCCATCAAGGTCCAGGGAAAATCCTAGCATCTGTAGCCAGACCCGAAGGCCTCCCTTGGGCAAGACAGTTGAGCTCTCTGAACTTCTGTTTCTCTGTTGCTAGAACTAGAGCCCAGGCATAGTGGCACACCCTTAGAATTCTGAGACTTGGGAGGGGTGAGGCAGGAGGACCATGAGTTGGAAGTCAGTACAGGCCATTTAGAGATACTCTGATTCAAAAAAGGAGAGGTGGGGTGGGGGAGCTTAGTCCTTCCAAAAGGACAAGCAAGAGGGTTCTTAGCTCTGCCCTGGGCCAGAAGGGTTGTGAGGGAGAGGACAGGAACAGGAGGGAGAGAGGGGAGGGATACAAGGGAGAGAGGAGAGGATGGGAGGGGGAGAAGAGGAGGCAGGAGGAGGAGGAGAAGGGGGTAGGAGGGGACAGAAGGGGAACAGCATTTTTCCCGTGGTCACCCTGGGAAGGCAGTGTCTCTTCGGCCTCCTAAGGAAACTTCCTGTGAAGTGCTCACTAATTCCAGCAGTGCTGAGGTGGGGAAGAGCAGGCAAGAAGCAGGCAGTCTGGCAGCCGCTGGTGCATGGGAGCCCGCCTGGGCAGCGCCTTAGCTGTGGCTCTCCAGGGACTGGCTGTATCAGGAGAGATGATTGCCTGCAAGCCTGGGTGTTAAACCAGGAGAACACCCCGAGAAGGAGAAGCTCCGGGCAAAGGAAGTCAGGTGGGGCAACAGCTCATCTTCCACGCTTAGAGCAAGGCTGGAGACGTGTGGCAGGGCCTCCTGGGTCTGCAGGACACAGTGAAAGCTGCTGGTCACCCGGTCAGGACCAGGCGGCAGACCTCGCTCACACTAGCTTTAGCTTTGCGCAGGGGAGAGAAAGATTAAGCAAATTTGGTGCTACCTGCCTTTCGTTACCATTTTTAGGGGAAAACTTTAGTTATGAGCGGGAATCTGGCTGAAGGTTACGGTGCTTTGCTCTTAGTTACCCGTGAGACCTGCAGGAGAAGTCAGGGATTTTAAGTGGCCCTCACATCGGTGCTGTAAGAGCCCAGGCTGGGAGGAAGTTAACCTTGGTGTTCCTCCTCCTAAGAATCTCGTTCCCGCGTCATCTGGGGCTGTGTCTAGTGCATGGCCTGCATTTCAACGTCTGTACTAGTGCTCTGTTCGTGTTCTGCTTGCACTAAGCCCGCTTGATGCCCTGGACTTAGAATATCACAGCCCTGTCACTCTGCAAACACAGCCTTCACTGCCCACCCCAGGCCTCTCAAGCACTCCCGGAGATCTGTGAGGTGACTGCTGTGTGCTTTAGCCCCACACTCGGGGATGCCAGGGGGTGAGGGGCCCTCTCAGGGTCACACTGCAGGAAGTGGGGCCTCAGGGTTCTCACCTGTTCTGAGGAAGAATCCTGGGACCCCAGACTCCCCAACTTCTCCTTCCTTCCCAGGGACCCCGGCCTCACATTTGGGGCAGTTGCTAACCTTATCCTGACACATAAACACAGCGGGCCTTGTCCACAAAGGACAGTTCATACATGTGTGTGTGTGTGTGTGTGTGTGTGTGTGTGTGTGTGTGTGTGTATGCGCGTGCAAGCGCGCACGTGCCCTGTGTTGCTCTAGTGCCAGGACTATATTCAGAAGTAAACCCCTTCGCCCCGGATATGCTTTAGTTCTTCCAGTGAACAAGGGTCAATGTGTACCACCCAGACAATATTAGCTTTGCAGTTTGGCCAAACTGTTTTCCTCTCGGTGCCCTGCACGTTCCTGGCAGGTATTTGCCTCCCAAGGCACCGACTCCATCCATACCTATGGCTGGCTTTGTCCTGCCTGCACAGCCCACAGAGTGATTTTTCTACACGTTGTCCATATGTCCTTTCTCATGCATGCTCCTGGTCAGTAACTTAGGGGTAGAATGCCGAGCCTTGGCTGCTAAGGCTTTGTTCCAGGCCGTGGCTCCTGGAGCCATCCCCTCCTTCCTCACTGCAGCTGCAGCCGCTAAATGCCGGCACCTGCCTGCCGGCCACAGAAGTGTTTTCACAGTTTCTGTGTTTCCCTGGGTGCTAAGGACTCCATTCTGAGGAGTGATAAGTTGGTGATGCTTTTCCTTTCAGGGCTGAGAAGGTTTAGAGATTTTGCCTCGTGTGGCCACTAATTAGTGAAGAGTTTAGATGCAAGCTTTAGTTTCTTCTTTCTAAACAAAGAGAAACAGTGCAGCAGCCCCAAGCAAACACCCTCAGTCTGAAAAGGGACCGGCTTCCCTCCCACTCCACAGCCTCCCCAGGCTGCTGCAAGGACGCCTGAGTGCTTCTGACTCATCACAGAGGAGTGGGAAAGCTCTGCCTGCTAATCCCGAAAATGCCACTGTGCTTTGAAGAAGAGGGGCCCGTGGGTGTGCAGGCTGGGCTGGGCCAAGACAACTGCCTGTGGCAAATGAGGGGATGACCGTCCCTGTCCCGGGGCGGCTTGGGAGAGGATTCCTCCCAGGTGGGAAATGAGGGGACTACCGTCCATGTCCCCGGGGGGCTTCTGTGAGTCTGCCTTCCCTCTGGGGGTTTCAGCACCCCACTCACTCCACCCCGCTCCCAGATGAGGGTGGGCCTTGACCAACTGCTCGCTGAGAATATCATTACCTCCTTGGCATGTGTATTTAACTTATGGCTACCACCTCTTTTGGGTCAGTTTAAAAAGTGAAAGATACAGACATATGAAATGGTTTCCACTATTAGCAAAATTGAGTGAAAGGTTCAGAGATCTCCCCATATTCCTCCTTCCCTTCTAGGATTAGCCACTCCCTCGTTATCACCTTCCCTGACGGAACCTCTGTTACAGCTGCTGATGCTGACGCATCCTTATTAGGGTCCATCGCCATTTGCCTTCGTGTACATTCTGTGGGGTTGTGCACAGACCGTCAGTAGAGTTTCCTGTTGCGTGTTGGCACTGCCCACACCCATCTGCCCCATCGGTTTGCCCCACCACCGGTGGCAACCACTGAGCTTTTCATTGTTGATAGTTTTTCCTGAGCCAGCATGCGGCACACACCTTTAATCCCAGCGTTTGGGTGGCAGAGAGTTATCTTTCTTTGAGTTTCAGGCCAGCCAGGGCTACAAAATAAGACCCTGACTCAAAACAAAACCAAACCACATACTTCTTACTTATCCAGAATGCCATGTTGTCAGAATAGTGAGCACTCTCTGCATTTGACTTCTTTTTATGTACTAACAGGCAATTAATGTCTTTCCATGGCTCCATAGCTCCTTTCATTTTGATGCTGTGTGCTGTTCCATCATCATTTGCTGAAGAACACTTTAGTTGCTCTTCATGTTTTGGCAATTATACATAAAGCTGCATGTCTATGTGCATGCATTCATATGCTAAGTTAAGCTTGTTTGGGTGAACAGTAAGAACAGATGGGTTACGTGTAAGAACATTGTCTTCCAAAACACTCTACTATGTTGATTCCCACCACAGCTAATGAGCATTCCTGTATCTCCACATTCTTGTCAGCACTTAGTGATGTCATTCAGTTTTTGGCCATTCTAACAGGCATGTGGCAGCCCTTCACTGTCACTTCAGTTTGCATTTCCCTCCTAGAACCAAGATCATCTAGACTTGCCTTCTGTGTTTTCCTCTGGGAGCTGTGTAATTTTGTTTTGCATTTGTTTTGAAGAGTGTGGGATCCATGTTTGGATCCATATTTATGTGTGTTGCTTTAGCAGTCTCTGTTGCAAGACTGTCTTTCCCTATGGTGTAATGCTCTCTTTCTTATCAAGTACCAATGAGCCGGGCTTGTGCGGGCCTATTTGTGGCTTTCTAATTTATTGCAGTGATCCATGCTTTACGAATAATCTATCATCCATAGCCTTATAGTTGTGGGCTTTTGATGTCACTAGCTTCTCTGATTTTTAAAACCGGGGACTAGAGAGATGAGATGGCTCAGTGGTTAAGGGCACTGGCTGCTCTTTCAAATGGACAAAGTTCCCAGCACCCACATGCAGCTCCCAACCATCTGCAACTCCAGTTTCAGGGAGCCTATGCCCTTTCTACCTTCTGCGGACACCAGACACATGTGGTATACTAACATACATGCAGGTAAAACACCCATACGCATAACATGATAAAATACTTTAGGAAAAGTTTTGAGTAAAAAAAAAAAAAAAAGTTCAGAGTCAGCTTGTTAAAGCCACATAACACCTGGGGAAAAATAACCACTGGAATTGAATCTTTTCAGAGAACTAGCTTTTGGGCATGTTGGCTATTTTATCAATTAACTTCACTGATTTCTGTCCATTTTTATATTGATTTTATATCTATAAACTGCACATTACTTATGGTATACAGTGTGATTACTTGAAAACTATAAAATGCATCAAGGTCAGATAAGTTCAGATTAAATTTGCATTTTCTTAAACAGTTATCTCTATCTGGTTAGAAAGTTCTTCTCTCTGGTTCTTAATAGTGTTTATAATAGATTATTGCAAAATATAGTCATCCAACTGTGCTGTAGAATAAATGGAATTTATTCCTCCTGTTGAGCTGCAACTTCAGAATCCATTGTGTAAACCCCCTCTATCACTTGTCATAAGTTTCTTTTCCTACCTCTATGATAAAACAGCTTGACAAAAGCAAGTTAAGAGAGAAAGAGTTTGTTTTGGCTTACAGTTCTAGGACTCACAGTTCTAGGGCACACAGTTCTAGGGTTCAAAGTTTTAGGGCTCACAGTTCTAGGGCTTATAGTTCTAGGGTCACAGTTCTAGGGTACACAGTTCTAGGGCTCATAGTTCTAGGGCTCACAGCTCCAGGGCACAGTCTATCATGGCAAGGAAGTCAGAGCAGCAGGAGCTTGGAACAGCTAGTTGTATCACATTCATAAGTAGGAAGCAGAGGGCGATGAAATTCTGCTGTGCTCAGCTCTCTTTCTCTAGTCATGAAGCTCAAGGAATGGTGCCACCCAGAGTGGGCAGGTCCTCCTACTTCAGTTAACTCTATCAAGAGACCCTGCCACACACAGTGCCATGCCCAGAGACCTGCCTCCCAGCCGAGTCTGGATTCTGGGTTGAGAGGTAGCACCATCACTCACATCCTTCTCTCTAGACTGTTTGCACCTCCAGGGATCGCTGTTCCACTGTCTTATATGGAATCAGGGTGGGAAGTGAGTAGAACATGCAGCATTTGTCTTTCTGTGCCCCGCTGACTTCATGGAGCATGCTCGACTTTTATCCACATTGCTACAAATGACGAGTTTCACTTTGTACGGGTAATATCATGCTGTTTCTATATATGCCTCAGATTTCCCTCAATGCATTGTTTCTGCTCTATCCCACCAGTTTTGGCAAACTTTTGTTTTCCTTTCATTTAGTCCAAAGTAGCTTGAAATTTCCATGCTGCAGTTTTGTTCGTTGACCGCTGTGTTGTTTAATCTTTGATTTTCTAGTTCTCTTTCTTTGGTTCATTTCTGTCTCTATCCGATTGTGCAGATACCATGCGGTTTCTGTTCTATGTTTTCTGTGGTGTCTGTGGCAGTCAGGACTGTGGTGAGTGTTCCATGCAGATCTGAGGAGATTTTGCGCTCTGCTGTGTTTGGATGCCCACGGTCTCAGGACTGATGGCATTGTTGAGTTTAACTGTGTCCCTACTGATTTCCTGTCTCCTGCATCTGTCTTATTTCAGACAGAAGGACATCTGAGTCTCTAGCTGTGTTGTGTTCATCTGTTTCTCCTTGCAGTTCCATTTTCGTCCCCTCTCCACTGGGTGCTCAGTCGATGGTACGCACACAGTAGTGATTATTTGTCTTCTGGAAGAATGGGCCCATTTATAACACATAGTTTGGCACCTCTTCTTGACAGAGTATCTAAAGGACCTCTTTAAGCTATAGACTGTGTAAAAGATGGTCAGGAGATAAAGATGGTGGATTAAAATTGTTACTTTATATGCCTGGTTTATAATTCAAGGAGATAATATTAAGTGGGCCCAATATACTTCATTAATTTCTTGCATTTGTATCTTTTGCTTTCTTTGTTATTAGCTGAAGGAAAAGAGAGCATTCATTCATTCATTGACTCGTTATCATGAGTGTGGCAAGCAGACCTTTACAGGAAATGTAATGAGCAGGATATTAAGGCTCCACCCTCTGGCGGGAACAGCAGAATATCAAATAAGTAATGATTGCCAGCCCAGCGGTAGGCAGGCTCCGAGTGTATGCCTTTTCAGAGGCTCAGAGGAGCTGCGGCACTCTCTGGGGATAATGGGTTGAAGAAATGCTGTGGAGCAGCTCAGCGATGGAAATGGGAGCAGGTGGAGGAGGAGGCCTTTGGTGTGGCTGCTGCTGAGCGTGTGGGCCCGGTGCAGCGGGGTGCAGCGGGGTGCAGCGGGGTTGGCTTGCTCTCAATGACTCCTGTGAGCTATGTGGCTCCTGGGGGTGGCTTCATCTGAAGCCGGGCTCAAGCAGTCATCCCGGCTGATGAAGCTGTGCCCACCATCCTCCAGACCCTGCTTCTAGACCCTCTGTCCTCCCTGCCTCTTTGTGCTTTCCCAGACTAGTGACCACGTAAATACACATCTAATGTGGTTTCATGACTAAAGTTTTAGAAGGCAGCCCGTTGATTCCAAAACAGTCAGTGCTTTTTACAAACAAGTCATTTGTCCCTACTGGAGAACTGTCAAAATCCGGCTTTTTAGTTGTATTTTTTCCTTTTTAGTTTAGGGCAAAGCTGCTCCCTAAAGAGACTTAGAAGTCCCTCAAGAAACAAATAATTACCTGGGAACATTCTACAGCTAGGCTGAGAGCTAGATCACACGCCAGAGTCAAAGGTGGACACGGCCAGCAAGACACTTGATGCATTTTGAGTTAATTTCTGCAGTGTGAGCCCCTGGGGATAGAGAAGCTCATGCAGGCAGCATTTGCTGTGAAAGGTGTGTGGGGCTCACAGGGAGCATCAGGGTCCTTTGCTGTCCCCACAGAGCTGGGCTCCTTGCAGAATAGGAATGGCGCTGGTTCAGCGTTCAGTATGTCCCTGTGAAGTATTTGTTATTGAGAGCGGCCCATAGACCGAAGGTCCCTCGGAGATGGGGGCAGTCCAGGGGACTTCCAGGCATCCTAAGAGCAGAATGAGGCTTTGGCTTTTCCTGCAGACCAGTTACTCCCGGTGGCCATCTAGTGTAGCTGCAGGGACTGTGCCTAACCAGGCTGTGACAGTGTCCTGAGCTGTGTCATAGATGTTCCCCGGAAGGCTCACGGGCAGAGCTTGGTCCAGTCGCAGTGGAGTTCTGGGAGGGCTCTGGCCTCACAGATGGGTCATTTGGAGGAAGAAACGTGTTATGGACGGAGCACCCCTGTTCCTCTGCACTTCGCTGCCACCATGAGGTGAAGACACCTCTCCTGCCACCTGAGCTAGTGCTGGGTCTTGCCCAGAGGCCACACACCAACCAGGAAACCATAGGCCAAGAGAAAGCCTTCTCCTTCCTCAGCTGCCTGTCGGCTGTTCTGTCAGAACACCAGAAAGCCGGCTCTGAAAGAACTGAACTGGTGGAAAGTGGGAAAAAACGTATTTCTCTCTGTTTTAAACAACCGAAGCCCAAGAGTGGCTGCCAGCCCAGAGAGGGCTCAGAGTTGGGCGGGATGGGGTTTGTGGGTAGACAGGCAGGGAGTTCAGTTTTGGGTGTGTCACATTTAAATTGTCCAACAGGCGTGTCCAGGGCGCTTTCATTGGATGTCCTTGTCTGCCACTGTGTCCCTCAGTCCCCAGGACTTACTGTCCATGTTTAACAGGCTTTCCCTGTTAAGTCAGCTCTTGTGCTAATAGCTCAGATGCTGTTATCCAAGGGTTGGATTTTAAAAATAGTGCCAGGGCCCTAGAGACTCAGGGGAATTTTCTTGGAATCCATTTTAATACAATAGTAATTCAGGAAAAAATTAATGTCTTAACAATGGTGTTACACTTAATAATTTATTTCTCCATTTATTCCAAAAATTTAAATTTCTATGATGAAGGCCTGATAATTTTCTCCGTAAGCTTTTTGTCCATATTTTGTCAGGTGAAACACTTGTTGGTTTTTATCCTGTATGTCACAGGAAGCTGAGGAGCACTGCCTCTGCTTAATAGCAAGTCTGTGGGGATAGGACCCCACTTTCTCTACTACGTTTGTTGTTTTTAAAACATTTTTAATTTTTTATTTATTACAATTTATTCACTTTTTATCCCATCTGCAGCCCCCTCTCCCTCATCCCCTCCCAATTCTGCTCTTTTACCCTCTTCTCCTCCCCCAGTCCACTGAAAGGGGAGGTCCTCCTCCCCTTCCCTCTGACCCTAGCCTATCAGGTCTCATCAGGACTGGCTGAATTGTCTTCCTCTGTGGCCTGGTAAGACTGCTCCCCCCTCAGGGGGAGGTAATCAAAGAGCCAGCCACTGAGTTCATGTCAGAGACAGTCCCTGTTCCCCTTACTAGGGTACCCACTTGGACACTGAGCTGCCATGGGCGCTACATCTGTGTAGGAGTTCTAGGTTATCTCCATGAATGGTCCTTGGTTGGAGTATCAGTCTCAAAAAAGAACCCTAGGCCCAGATTTTTTGGTTCTGTTGCTCTCTTTGTGGAGCTCCTGTCCCCTCCATGTCTTTCTATCTCCCTCTTCTTTCATAAGATTCCCTACACTCTGCTCAAAGTTTGGCTATGAGCCTCAGCATCTGCTTAGATACCCTGATGGGTAGAGTCTTTCAGAGGCCCTCTGTGGTAGGCTCTTGTCCTGTTCCCTGTTTTCTCCCTCTTCTGATATCCATCCGGTTTGCCTTTCTCAGTGAGGATTGATCATCTTACCCTGGGTCCTCCTTCCTCATTAGCTTCTTTAGGTGTACAGATTTTAGTATGTTTATCCTTTATTATATGTCCAATATCCGCTTATAAGTGAGTATATACCATGTGTGTCTTTCTGCTTCTGGGATACTTCACTCAAGATGATCTTTTCTAGTTCCTGCCATTTGCCTGTAAATTTCATGATTTCCTTGTTTTTAATTGCTGAGTAGTATTGCATTGTGTAAATGTACCACAATTTCTGTATCCATTCCTCAACTGAGAGACATCTGGGTTGTTTCCAGATTCTGGATATTATGAATAAAGCTGCTATGAACATGGTAGAGCAAATGTCCTTGTTGTATACTTGAGCATCTTTTGGATATATGCCTAGGAGTAGTATAGCTGGATCTTGAGGAATCACTATTCCTAATTGCTTTCCAAAGTGGTTGTACAAGTTTACATTCCCACCAGCAATGGAGGAAGGTTCCCCTTTTTCCACATCCTTTTCAGCATGTGTTGTCACTTGAGTTTTTGATCTTAGCCATTCTGATGGGTGTAAGGTGAAATCTCAGGGTTGTTTTGATTTGCATTTCCCTGATGACTAAGGATGATGAACATTTCTTTAGGTGTTTCTCTGCCATTCGATATTCCTCTATAGAGAATTCTCTGTTTAGCTCTGTGCCTCATTTTTTAATTGGATTACTTGATTTGTTGCTTTTTAACTTCTTGAGTTCTTTCTATTTTCTGGATATTAGCCCTCTGTTAGATACAGGGTTGGTGAAGATCCTTTCCCAGTCTGTAGGCTGTCATTTTGTTCTGATGACAGTGTCCTTTGCTTTACAGAAGCTTTTCAGTTTCATGAGGTCCCATTTATTGATTGTTGATCTTAGAGCCTGTGCTGTTGGTGTTCTGTTCAGGAAATAGTCTCCTGTGCCAATGAGTTCAAGGCTCTTCCCCACTTTTTCTTCTAACAGGTTTAGTGTGTCAGGTTTTATGTTGAGGTCTTTTATCCACTTGGACATTAGATTTGTGCAGGGTGATAAGTATAGATCTATTTACATTTTTCCTACATGTAGATACCCAGTTAGACCAGCACCATTTGTTGAAGGTGTTGTCTTTTTTTCCATTGTATGGTTTTGGCATCTTTGTCAAACATCAGGTGTCCATAAATGTGTGGATTTATTTCTGGGTCTTCTATTCGATTCCATTGATCCACCATTCTGTTTCTATGCCAGAACCATGCAGTTTTTATTACTGTTGCTCTGTAGTGCAGCTTGAGATCAGGGATGGAGATACCTCCATATCTTTTGTTTTAGAGGATTGTTTTAGCAATTCTGGGTTTCTTGTTCCATGTGAAGTTGAGAATTTTTTTTTCAAGGTCTGTAAAGAGTTGTGTTGGTAATTTGATGGGAATTGCATTGAATCTATAGATTGCTTTTGGTAAGATGGCCATTTTATGTTAATCCTGCCAAGCCATGAGCTTGGGAGATCTTTCCATCTTCTGATATCTTCTAATTCTTTCTTCAGAGACTGGAAGTTTTTTTCATACAAGTTTTGACTTGCTTAGTTAGGGTTACACCAAGGTCCTTTGCGGCTATTGTGAAGGGTGTTGTTTCCCTAATCTCTTTCTCATCCCTTTTGCTTTTTGTATACAGGAGGACTACTGATTTTTTTTTTGAGTTAATTTTTTCATGCCACTTTGCTGAAGGTGTTTATCAGCTGACCTCCTCCTCCCCGGCCATTCTTCCTATCCCCCCAGCCTCTACTAATCACTTTCAGTCTCCATGGATACAACACTTAGATCCCTTTTATGACCAGGCCTGAAGGTGAGCTCCTCAGACTCATGATGCCCAGTGTCACTGAGCTCTGCACGAAGGAGATGTGTGTGTGTGTGTGTGTGTGTGTGTGTGTGTGTGTGTGTGTGTGTGGTGGAGTTATCCACCTAACCATCTCACCCCTAAGGCATTTGTTTTTAGATTTATCTATTTTGTGATATGAGGGTTTTGCCTGCTTGCAGGTGTGTGCCCAGTGCCCAGAGGTCAGCAGTGCTGCTGGAACTGGGTTACAGACAACTATGAGCTGTCATGTGATGGCTGGGAACCAGCCCAGATCCTCTGCAGCTACCAAGCCCTGAAGACTTTCCTGAAGTAACAGAACTATAGAAACAAGAACAAATCCTGCATCCCGGAGTTAGGGAGGGGAGCATGGGAGCCTGGAGGGAAAATGGAAAGAGAAGGAAGTGGGAGGGGGGCTGCCCATGGCTGCTGAAGGGAAACTCAAGGGACCAAAATGGAGGCAAAAGGCGCTGTGGACAGCGAGGGAGAACAGTCTTCTAAACAGATGCTGCTAAGCACACATTCTGCCCCTCCCTTCAGAGAAACCACGTAAGCAGGGTTCAGAATGCCCAGGCATGGACATTAAAGTTGTAAAACTTACAGATGCCATAGGAATTCTGAACTTTGTGATTGGCAAAGACTTTAGAACACAAAACACTAGACTTGTGAAAGGAAAATGTGTTTAAATGATAAAATAATCAAGACTGTCATTTCTAGTTATAGTTTATGAAAAGTATTTGAGTCTAGAAACTTTTACAACCCAATAATGGAAAATTGTTTCAGAATTAACTAGGAAAAGAGATGATGAGTAGCCAGTGACACATAGACAGATGTTTAGTGTAATTAGGCATCAACCAGTGAGGTCCTCCCGCACTACAAAACTGAACTTCAGGACGATTTCCTCTGCTGCTGGTGGCATGTAAGGAAACATTGCTAGTCAACCAGGCTACTTCCTGCACACTTAAGCACCTGTTTGTGAGTATCCCTGGTGCCTCTTCTGTCTACTGATAAGTAGTGAAATGTGTGTCATGGACAGCATCATTTGTGATGACTGAGAGCATGCTAGAAAGAAGTGTATTTGTGTCCTTCCACGGCATAGGAATTTATTGAACAGGAGTAAGCCCACAGGTGTTCTTCATGGCGGTTCTCTGCTGGGTGTTTCTGCTCTCCCTGGTAATCCTGGTAGAGGAGAGTACAGGTTCTTCATTTCAATTTGAACTCCTGATTTAATGCTCTGATCACAGCACCCGTGTGTATGTGTGTGTGTGTGAATCTGTGTGAATGTGTATATGGTATATGAATATGTGTATGTATGTTTCAGTATGTGTGGGATTCGTCACACATATGCATCTCTATATGTATATATGTAAGTCACAGAATGGCTATAAAAAGCTAAGATACCAAGAAGAGTTTGTGGTTTGAGAGGTTGGCTGTAGAAGTACGTTGTAAGATAAAGAACTGAGTCCAGCTCAGGGAAGAAGCTGGAAGCTGCCGCTGCCTGAGTGTCACGGGTGTGAAAGCAAAGCTGCAGCATCATATCTACTGAGAGAGGTCAAGGCACACCGGCAAGGGGTGGTTGAGCAGAGGAGTGGGCTGCAGATGGGCACACGGTGGCATGTAGGCAGCAGGGACCACACCCAGATGAAGCCCCTGGTACAGCAGGAAGTTCCCTCTGCTGTTCATGTCACAAGCATGGGACGGCCAGGACACACTGGTGGAGACCTCTTTACAGGGCGTGGGCGGGGGTGTCATGCGCTGTCCTCCCTGTGGTAAGCTCTGTGGCCAGTGTCCGATGTGTTATACTGTGATAAAGGTGTGGGTACTTCTGAGAATGAGCCGCCATCAGTCTGTGCTGCTCGGGTGCTGACGCACAGAAGGTGCTGTTCATGTCCACCCACGTGCAAGGTGAAGTAGAAAGTCGCTTGTCTGTTGGAATGCTGCAGGGTAAGGTTCAGGATTGTGTGATACGGAGGAACAGGAACAGAGGGCACAGCATAGACTACTATCAACATTACCTAAATCAAGGGTGGGGGGCAATAAACGCTCTACTCACACAACGGAAACCAGCAGCGGTAAGGTAGCCATGAGCTAGACATGTTCGCTGACTTTCATGTTCATCATATACTTATTTATACACCTCATATCATTCTGTGCTTTTTTTCTAAAGATTTACTTTTTATGTGGGTGAGGCTTTTCTGCACGTGTCTGTGCACTACCCATGTGCCTTGCCTGAAAGGCCAGAAGAGGTGTGACACTCCCTGAAACTGGAGTTTCAGGTGTTTCTGAGCCACCATATTGGCACTGGGTATTGAGCCAGGGTTCTTTGAAAGTGCATTTAACAGCTGAGCTGTCTCTCCAACTCCTACGCTGCAGTGTTTGGTTGGTTTCATTTTTGTTTGTTTTTTAGGCAAACCCAAATATATGTAGTATGTGACTTATTTCACAGCAGATTTTAGGAGAACGTTTCTGGTGCAGCAGCATAGGAAGATTGGTGCCCCCAGGGCTGGTTAGGAGTCCGGGCAAGGAGGCACACAAGAACATGGAGCAGAGAAGGTGTTTTAGGTGTGACTGCTCACTCTCCTAACTTCTCAGACTTAATACTTCAAATGGGAAATGTGACGGGGGCAGAGCAGACCAGCGTCACACACACAGGACCCACCCAAGCTAGAGACAGGAGTCTCTGAAGTCTTAGCTTCATACAATATTTATGAACAAGAGAAAGCAAGGCTCACACGCAGCATTTCCTGCACACTGCGGACATGCGTCAGAAGAGCAGTTTCTAACCGATGGAATTAGGCTGCCTTTTCCTTTCCTTGTTCCTGATACCCTAAAATGCAAGGTCCTTTACTTTGACGCAGGGAGCTCTAAGGACCATGCTTTGAGCTTGAATGAATTGCTAAGAGATTTGGCTTTGACTTCTTTGTTGTTTGTTTTCTTGTTTTTAAATGAACTTTTGATTTGTTGCCAGAGAAGGTGTGATTTGTGTAGATATTTTATACACTTACACACCTGAGGTCACTTTCTCTGGTGAACCGGGTTGTGAATAGAAGGTTTAAAGGCCTGATCTAAGCTAATGCTGCCCAGTGTGTGGTGTGCTGGGGAACACTGGAGAAACCGTCGAAACGTTTTTCCACTTTGGGTAACTAAACACACACACACACACACACACTCCTATCTCATTAAGAGGATGACGGAGGATGGAGAGAGACAACAGAACACTATTAAAAGTTAATTAAAAGAATGCAGAGCCAGGGAATGGCAGAGGTGAACACAGGATAGTTTATGGGTTCAAGGCCAACCCAAGCTACATGAGCCTCTGTTTCCCCAAATTCAAGGGCTGAGGCTGTACCTCAGTGGAGTGCTTCCTCCCGTGCCCCAGCAGCCCTGGGTTCTGTCCTCAGAACTTCAAGTGTGTAAACAGGACACACAGAAGCTTCAGCAGACACTGTGTATAAACTGCTGACGTGAGAAGGCCCATCGAAACACAGGCATGTTTTTCACACGAGTATGTTCTGAAGCTGACCTTGGTTGAGTCATCCAGTCTCTGAGCTTGGCTCCAGGTGCAAAATGGAGTGACCCAGCCTCTTGTAGGCCTAGTGTGTGTGTGTGGAGGGGGAAGGGGATGAAGGGCACAAGCCGCTTCATGGTGAGGGCTCTGCCCTGGGAGACGGGCATTTTCTCAGCGGGTTGACGAGGGAGCAGATTTGGTTCAGGGGCGCTTGATGCTCTCCTGCTCAGCTTGTTCTTTGCCTTTGACACCATTTCCTGTCCCTGCATCTCACAGCCACGTGACCACAACTGAGGTGACGCTGTGTGGTGGTCAGTGTGAAGTCAGGAAGGGTCTCGCGGTTTCTGCAGTGCTGAGTGGCCGTGTGTGGGCGTTGAGCACCCGGATTTGGTTGAGGATCAAGCTGACGCTGTGGTCAGCCGCCAGTCACACAAACAAACAAAACAAGCTGTGGGTGACTTCAGTCGAGTCACCGTGTTTGAGCCTTTCCAGCTGAGGTGCAGGCACCAAGAGGCTGAGGCAGGCCTTGCCCAGGACCCCAGTAAAACAGTGCTTTCTTTAACAACTGTGGCTGGAATGGTTTGTTCCACATCGGTTGCTACTAATGCCTTGCCCTCTTTGGAGTGATGTACAAGTGTCTCAGCTGCCCCACTGCCAAGTAAGAGGATCTGGGTACCAAAGCTGCAGCCCAGAGCCCTCCAGTCCCATCGGTCCCATTGGCCTCCATGGGTTCTGTGACTGACAGCAGCTCAGGATCTGCCCTTCTTCTCCTCTCCCTTCCCCATTTCCATCCTGCCAGTTCAAGAGGAGGAAGTTGGTCACAGTGGGGTGAGGGCTTGGAGGCTCCAAGTGGACCATAGCTTCACAACCACTGAGCTCCCTGCTCCCAAGCTGTACCTGGTCCCCGTGTCCTCACTGGCCAGCCTCCCGCCCCATGCCAAATGGGCAGAACTTGGCTCATCGGTGGGGACAGCCGAGGGAAGCAGGTTCCAGCCACGCTCCTCTGTGTTGTGGGCATGTGAGAGCAAGGCTTGGTGGGCACTGTAGGGCACCCAGGCAGACGTCCTGTGCATTTCTTGTAAATCAGCTTTGCTTCCTAACAGCGGGCTTCCAGCTCTCTGGCACGTACCGTTCATTCCCCACTGTTCAGTCACTGCCTGCCCTGGGGCCTCTGGCAAGCTGCCTGTCCCGTTGTCCCCTCCCAAGGAGGGCGCTGTGTGTGCCGATCCCAGGCTTCTGCCAACCCTACCATCTGTGGGTTTTTCCATGTGAGGAGAGAGGCCAGGCCGTCGCAGAGCTCAAGGGCATGCCCGTGGAGCCCTGATGGTTGGAAACAGAGAGCGGGTGCTGTCAGTGTAGAGTCCCCCCCCTCCAGAAGGTGTGCCGCTGAGGCTCCAGCTCAGCGCTGGTGGGCAAGGCAGAGATAGTGATCAGAAAGGCGAGAGGAGCCATGAGGCTGTTGCCATGAAAGATGCAGGCTAGGCTGTTGGTAAGACCTCAGAGCTCCCAGAGGTTGTGTGTCTGTGAGCAGGTCCAAGGGCAGCTGGAGCGTGTAGGCCCTTAAAAGCAGGTGTTTCTCTGCTCAGTTCTGTCTGGGCTGGTCTTAGTGGAGCCTTCTGGACCTCAGAGAAGAGAGAGACAGTGCCCTGGTTTGCCTGGAGGACATCCCCGTTAGGGATTTGAGGTCCAGTGTCTTGGACGCTGGTAGAATACAGCCGATGGTGTCTTGTGGGGTGGTTTAGCTCTCTGCTTCTACCTCAGCGGCCAGTCTGGGACAGCACACTGGCAGCAAGCACTTAGGCACCCACCAGGCTTGGGCCACCCTCCAGACCTGCCTTTTGTTACTTGTGTGTGGGGGTGGAGGGAGGTTAGGAGTTGTTTTTGTTTTGTTTGGGTTTTTTTGTCCTGTACTTTGGGCTTCATCTCTTTAAGCCACAAAGGCCCTGAGAGATTGGGGTTATCTCTGGTTGACAGAAAGGAAACTGATACTCATAGCCAGGAGTGGGTTGCATGTGCCCCTCTCGGAATCCCTGCCCTTCCTACCAGAGTTTTCAGCGGTGTCCTGGGGAAATGGACTGGGAAATGGCCCAGTCTGCCATTTCCCCGCTGTCTTTTCCCTAAGCTCCTGGTTGCTGCTGCAGAAGCCATGAAGTAGTCGGATGCTGAACCCTTGGAAAGAAGGAAGAGAAAGCCAGTCAGGGTGGTTAGCTGAATTCTTTCCAGCACAAGCCCATGGCACGACAGTGTCTGGGTGTCTAAGCTGACCTTCGCTCTGTGCATCTTTTTAATACTGAAGAAATTCTGGTCTATCTTGATGAGTCAGGCCAGTGTTTGTTGGGATTTTCACCTGCCACGTGAGGAATGCCGGTGGCCCTCCCTGATCCTTTAAGCTGAGCATGCCTCTGGTGGGTGGTGGCTCCGAGGCTGTCACCTTCTGGAAATGTTCTGTCGATTATGTGGTCCACCAGGGATAGGGACTCCTCAGGAGTTTCTCCTCAGCAGTTTGTGGGACAGGAAATAGCTAAATTCTCAGCGGTTCTTTATCTAGTAAACTCCTGGCCAGGATGACTGTTGCTATGATGAAACACTGTGGTGAGAAGCAAGCTGGGGAAGGAAGGGGTTATTGGGCTCACACTTCCACATCACAGTCCATCACTGAGGGAGGTCAGGGCAGGAACTCAGGCAGGGCAGGAGCCTGGAGGCAGGAACCGAGGCAGAGGCCATGGAGGGTGCTATTCACTGGCTTGCTCCCCATGGCTTGTCCAGCTGCTTTCTTATAGAACCCAGGACCACAGCTCAGGTGATGGCTCCATCCCCAATGGGCTGGGCTTCCTCCCCCCCCCCCCGAGAAAATACCCTACAGGCTTGCCTACAGCCTGATCTTATGGAGAGGCTCCCTCCTCTCAGATGACTTTAGCTGTGTCAAGTTGACATAAAACCATCCAGGACCAAACTGAATTTTTCTCTGCTGGGCACACAACTCCTTCGTATCTAGCCAGTGTAAGTCAGGGCATATGGTGGGCTGAGCATGGCATCGGGGTTCCTCACGTAACTTTCCGCTGCTCTAGCCTTCCCTTCCCCCATCTTCTCTTGCTCTGGAGTCCTCAGCTTCAAATACCTAAACTGCTTTCCAGAGCCTGCCACGCCCTTCTTGCCTCTGGGCCTTTGCCAGTGTCACCCCTTCAGCTCAGACTTTCCTCCTCCCCTGGCTCTTTGGCCATCTTTTCCTGCCCTTTGACATGCATTCCCCCAGAGATGTGCCTCCAGGCTCTTTCTGAGCTCACTGCGCGCCACCCCTCAAGGCTTCTCATTTGTAAGTGCATATTCCCAGATTCCAGGGTGGCCATCTTAAATTGTGCGAGGGAGAGGCTGTGGGTGACATGACTCCCAGAGAATGGGTGGACATTTGATAACGACGTCTCGAGTTTTGAGTAGCTATTAGCATAATTGACAGAATTGTGGACCAAGGCTGGAGCACAACTTCTCACATGCCCTGTGCTGAGGAGAGGGGCTGAGGCTGCGTGTCAGCCTGGGGTCCTTGCGACACCAGGGCCTGGCCCCCAGTCTAGTGCCGGCTTGGTGCTCCAGTGTTGCTGCCTTTGATTTCGAGAATCTGTGTGTCCTGGGTTGACAGAAGCAGGTTCTTGGGTTATCACTGTTACACCTTTAGCTTAGAAAATGTTCAGTAAGGTGCGTGGGCAAGTTAGACCAAGAGCATCATGAGGGAGAAGATTGTGTCACGTCCTCTGTGAGTTGGAAGCTGCCTGAAGGCTGGTGGTGATCTGGGCAGCAGGGGCCTGGGATGACCCCTCTTCTGTGTCCCAGAGGAGACAGCAAAGCTTTGTTTCCTGGAGACATGTGGCCTGAGGCTGATTTGAGCAGTACTTCCGGTGAGCGACACAGGCCTGTCAGGAGCCAGAAGCAGAGGGATGTGGCAGACTGCAGGCACTTAAATGGCACCTGTGCAAGAAGGGCTGACGCTGAGCACAGGGTTGGAGGCCAATGGATTTTGAAAGAGATGGCAGAGACAGACGAGGGCTTTTCGTTTCCCAGGATGCTGGCAGACAAGGCTAGTCTGATGAGGGCCTCACTTGCAACCCTCACTCTTTGCAAATCATGTTATCATGGCGTTTTTCTGCCTCTTGGCTGATGGCTGTGGCTGCTGCAGCAGGCCTAAGCTGGTGCCCAGACCTGCTGAGCAGCCCCAAGCTGGTGCCCAGACCTGCTGAGCAGCCCCTGCGCTGCCAAGGCTTAGCGAGAAGAGCTGTGGGCAGAGTGATGGACAGTCCCTCTACCCCATCTGGACACTGTGGACCTGGAAGTTAGTCTCAGGGTCTGTCTCCAATGTGGACTTAAGGCTCTGATTTAATTTCATACATTTATTTATTATGTGTGGTGGGTGTGCATGTTTGAGTGCTCATACACACATGTAGAAATCAGGAAATTGAGGGGGGGGTTGTTTGTTTGTCTTTACTGTGTGTCTCCCAGGACTGGACTGGGGTTGCCAGGCTTGGGGGCAATCATCTTAACCCGCTGAGCCATCTCCTCAGCCCCGAAGGTGTAGCTAAAAAGTCTGGGCTTGCCTGTGATTCCGTGTCTCTCCGTTGGCTTTCCCTCTTCCTGAGACACACCCTTACAGATGTGGAGGGAGGACTGGGAGTAAGGCTCATGTGGCGTACTGCTCCTCCAGACTTCTCTGCGCTGTGCTCAGCCGGTGCTCCCGGAGAATGCTTGTGAGTCCTAGACTCACTCAGGGGCTGGGC
Source organism: Pachyuromys duprasi (assembly GCA_028658305.1). Lineage (NCBI taxonomy): Eukaryota > Metazoa > Chordata > Mammalia > Rodentia > Muridae > Pachyuromys > Pachyuromys duprasi. The sequence continues at coordinate 2,550,816 of CM053759.1, read as the reverse complement.
TCTTCCTGTCCCAGGGCTTCCACTCTGGGTTCCCGAGTGTGGGCCAGCAGATTGGACACAGCATCCTTCCGCTCCGTGTTCCCAGCTAGTCTTTCTTTTACACACTGAACTTCTGTCTACGTTGCTGCCAGACCAAGAGGCTCAGGGTTTGAAATCATACCTTGACCAATCCTCAAATCCTCCTGGAATTTGTAGTCATCTGACTGAGTTCTTAGGGAAATAATAATAATAATTGTCATCATTATTGTATTGTTTTCTGGCAGAATTTTGCTCCATAGCCCATGCTGAATCATGGAACTCACTATATAGCCCTGACTGGTTTTGAACCCACAGAAATCCTCCTGCCTCAGCCTCTCAAATGCTGGGATAATAAGCATGAGCTATCATGCTCAACTTAATAAAAATTTTCACCTAAATGGACTTGAGCTTTTACGGGGTGTCCTGTGGTTTATCTGTATTGTGGTCATACATCAGGGTTTTCATAGGATTCCATACATGTGAGTGTACTTTAATCTACACACAAAACACACAGTACATGCACATAAACACATTATCCAAGGCCAGGTTTTAAGTGCCCACATCTTTAAAGAGTTTGTGTCCTTTTATATGAAGAATGTCCCATGCTTGTACCATGTTGCTTACATTTCCTAGAGTGGCTTCACTCTGCCTTAGACTATGTGAGCAAGATGTCTCTCTCTCCCAGCTACACACTAAGTCACTCAAAGTTCAAGATACTTATCTTTTTGTCTTTGTGACCTTGGTAATACCTGGGCCCCTGTTCTCCTTACACAATTAAGGAATCGGTGTTTTATCTGAGAAGATTAAAGTAGAAAAATGGCAAGATCTCATGTTTTCATGGAGATGGAATGTCATGCTTGGGCCTCCTGAGGGCCTCATTAGCTTTTCATGTGGGAAAGACAATTGATGTAGAGCTGTGTGCTGTTATTCACGAGGTGGGACACAGAACATGGCACTGATGGCTTAGTGCAAATTGCCATCCTTGGAAAAACATCCTTAGCTACAGAGATCATGATGGGGCCAAGCGTGCCAGTGTTCTGAGGGACAGTGTGTGGACAGGCTGCCTGGACACTCAGTACACCACCGACCTTGGGTGGGTGATTATTTGTTCTGTGTATGTTGATGTAACTCACCTCAAGTGTAATAAATGTTTATTGAATTGAACTGATTAAGACAGAGGTCAGAAAGAGCAGCCAGCCAATTACAGAATTGCAAACATTAGCAGATGTGTGTAGCTCTTGTCCCACATTCTCTAAGTGAAATCACCTTCTAAGTGGTAAGATGGTAGGGATGGATGGTTTGTCAAGCAGTGTAAGCCAACAGTTACGGCATGCCATTGTCTGCAAGGCGCCTGGCAAAGCTAGGGTAGAAGTTGTTAAGGTTCACACCAAACCCTATGACTTGTAGTGGCTTTCCTGCTTTGAGAATTCTTTATTACATATTGCCACATTTTAACATCTTTACTGAATAATACGGTGCATTTACATCTGATTCTCTCGAGATTCATTTGCTGGATGAGACTCTTGTTCTTCCTAAAGGGCACTTACCTTCCAGGTTCTAGCTTGTCTTGTGTTTCAGCTTCTGGTTCCAGCTATGTTCTGTCTAGTTTTGCTCATAGTAATTTTGAAGACCAGGTTAACGTAAATAAACAAAAGCCCAGAAAGCAAAACCAAAACCCGACAGACTAGAGAACTAGACAAAGCAAGCTCATGTGCTGTCAGAACTGAGGCGGGGGGGGGGGGAGGGGGGGACGTTTACTTAGTGGAGGTTCCCGTGGGGGTGCTGGGAGGCGGAATTTAAGTGGGTGATCATTAATTAGGTGCTGGCGACACTAGTGCAGCTTTGCCCCTAACCAGTCATGTGACCTAAGCTGGCGTGGCGCTTCCCCTCGTCTTCCATACAGTCTGCTCTGCTCTTCAGCTGTGACCCGGGCAACCTTAGCTTTCAAGTTGGATGATCTTGTTCATATAAATGAGATATTTTTCTCTTTGCTTTTAAACCTCAGATTTATTTCACATAAGGATGGGGAGAGGGATGGGATGCCTTTGCCCTTCTGACTTAGCTAGGGTTACCATTGCTGTGATGAAATACCGTGACCAAAGCCCTGGTGAGGAAAGGGTTTATTCAGTCACAGTTCCATGTAACAGCTTATTATGAAATCAGTGAGAGCAGGAGCCTGGAGGCAGGAGCTGAACCAGGGGCCATGGAGGGTGCTGCTTCCTGGCTGCTCCCCATGGCTTGCTCAGCATGTTTTTGTTTGTTTGTTTGTTTGTTTTTCAGAACCCAGGACCACCAGCCTGGGGATTGTACCACCCACAATGGGCTGGGCCCTCCCCCATTAATCAGTTATTAAGAAAATGTCTTATAGCTGGAGCTCATGGAAGCATTTTCTCAACTGAGGCTCCCTTCTCTAAGATGGCTCTAGCTTGTGTCAAGTTGACTAAAACTAGCCAACATACCTTCAATAATTAGAAAGGCTATAATCTAAATTTGTGGGACAATTGGACATTTGTTGGTTAACTGTCAATATTTACACATTCTGATTAATTTCATTATGCTTTGATTATATTTGTTAAGCTCTGGTCCGGGGGCTACTTCCTTTCCTGCCCTTCGTCCCTGCAGTGAACATCTGGGGGGGTTTCTTGTGGTGCTGTGAGCTCCTGGGGTAGGCTTCAGGCATGCCTACCCCTCTGTGCCTGCACTAGCTCTGGAATACAAGTCCTTCACCAGTGTTGCGGTTGAGTTGAATCAAAGGTAAAGACGCAGAGACACCCATTGATGGTGACCCAGGGACCTCCACTCTTCCCTCAGTCCAGCAGCACAAACACCCGGCCAGGCTTCGCACCCCTCCCCTTTTTATTGGATTTATGGAATGGATGAAGCAGCAGCCAGCACACGTCGTGAGAGATGGGAGGGTGGAGGGCGGCATCCTGATGCCAGCTCTGTGCCAGGCCAGTGTTACAAGGTCAGTCTTCTTCCCTGCCCTTACAGCTCTTATAGTTATTACACTGTTTGTTTGTTTGTTGTTTACTGGGGGAGCAGCATACAGAGACCAGAAGACAACATGCAGGAGTCAGTTCTCTCCTTCCGCCCTTACGGGTCCTGGAATGGAGCTCAAGTTGTCAGGCCTGGCAGCAAGTGCTTTACCTGCCGAGCCAGCTCCTGGGCCCGGTAGGGCTTTTGTTTTGTTTTAAATTAAATGAGAAGCCAGTTGTAGCAAAAGGAAGTAGTAACTGGGCTTGCTGGAGAGCCATGAGGGCAGTGAGTGCCATGGAAGGGCATTGGTACACTCCTCAGAGGGCCAACTTTGTTGCTCATCACTGACTTAGCATTTGCTGGGATGAAAAACTTGTTCTGGTAGACTGATGACAGGCTACTGCTTTCCTGTTAAAGAGCAAAGGCACTGTTCACTCAGGCCACACAGCTGGCTGTCCCACAGTGTGAATGTTTCTCAGGTAGAGGCAGCTTTAAAAGACAGTGAGCAGAGTCCGTGTGGTGCACGCCTGTCATCCTAGCACTTGGGAGGCACAGGCAGGCAGATCTCTGTGAGTTCGAGGCCAACTGGTCTACTAAGTGAGTCCAGTACAGCCAAGGCTACATAGAGAAACCCTGTCTGGAAAAAAGCCAAAACAAACAAACAAAAGACAGTGAGCTAGAACAAAATGTGATTCAAATAGCTGGTAGCCTGAACTCTAGCAGCCAGTGTGAGAGAGTGCTATGTGCTTAGTGAACCAGCAGACACCACACGGGTGTGTCCTGAGATCTGATGTACCACCTGCCCTTTGGCCCTCTGTCTGTCTGTCTGTCTCCTCTCTCTTTCTCTTTCATTTTTCTATATCTTTCTCTGTTTCTGTCTGTCTCCCTCTCTTTTTTTCTCCCTACCTCATTTGTGCTTGTGCCTTTGTGTGTGTGTATGTGATGGGAATATGAGTGTTCTTGTGTCTGCAGGTGAACATTTATATATATGTGGGGGAAGGGTGGAGGCCAGAGGTCAACCCCAAATGTCATTTTTTTTAGCCACCCACCTTTTAAAACAAATTCAGGTATTGCTAGATAATTTCATACAGGCCTGTAACACAGTATGGTCACACTCCTCTGACCCCCATAGTCTCATAGCCACCCCCCAACCTTACCACCACCCTTCCGCCAAATCCCCACACTATTTCCGTGTAATTTTGTTGTCCCATGATTGTACCCTTCTTAGAATTCTTACGCCCTCTTACAGGTTGCAACCTCGTCATCACTGAGGGGTGCTGATGAGAGGGTGCCGCCCTGTGGGGAGCCCTGCGCCCCAGCCAGCATCAGCTGAACGTGACTTCCTCCATCCTCGCTGCCTCATCCCCGCATTAAGTCCTTGTGCCTTTGGCTGGCGTATGAGGGATATTTTTTTTAAAGAATCATGTCCATCTGTGTGGCTTAATACCCTTGCCATCTGTGCCCCATCCGCCCATCTAGAAAAGCTGTCTTTGTACCTCTGACCAAAGGATTTCTGTTTTGAAGGTGGAGTGCTATAGAGTGTTGTTAGCTCCAAAGTGTCCTTTACTGCCGTCTTCAGGTAGAGCTCCCTCTGTGGAGGTCTGGTGGGCTCTGGGCAGACAGGGAAGAAGCAGCATGCTGGCAGGCCCTGGTGGGATTGTGGCCAAGTGGCTGGTGAGAAGTGTGGACAGGATGGAGCCCATTGCAAGCGTCCGACTCACGGAATGGTGCATTCTGTGTCCGTGTCCACAGCCAGAGCTTGCTGAGAGGGCATCAGGGGGCTCCATGGCTATTTGTTGAAGAAAAGTTTGTTTAGAAATGGAGCTCATGTTATTAAGTCCTGTTTCCAAGCCTGTGCTGAGAAGCTTGGGATTCTCACAGGCCCCGTGGTCCAGCATGGGGTTCTTCATCCCTTCCACCGTGTTTGTGGGCTGTGAAGGCAACACGGCGTCCTTAGGGGAAAACGGATTCTTCTGTGTCCGTGGTGGGGGAGGGCATGGGCAGCGCTTCCCTTGCTTCAGGAGCCCAGGGCCTGGAGGCTGGAGTGCACGCTGGCGACGCCAACCCCCTGCAGGGCCCCGATTTGGAAACTGCTGTTGTCCACCTCTGACTCCAAAGAGTGGCAACAACAAGTGGCTGAGGAAAACGTCACTGCTGTGTTCTGCATCACGCATGTGTGCACCAGTAAAAGCGATCACCTCATGATTAACGGCAGCATTTCCCAGCCACCCTGAAGCGCTCACCCTTTATTGTAAGAGGGTAATTCCCAGTCCTGGTCGTTCCTTTACCGCAAGTATATACTCAAAGTTGGGTCCACAGGGCCTTCAAGGCTGCTCCCCAATGTGTTAAGATGGCCTTGAACTGCCATGGCTATCTCTAAAGAGGAAAAGTATTCATGATAAACCAGGCATGTAACTGGGGGACTTGAGATGACTCCCAAGTGGGTGGCTCATAATTCACATACATTCAGATGTATATGTGGGTAGGTAGAACGGAAAATCCGAGAGGACTCTGGAGAGTTGGGAAAATGGGTTCATCAAATTACAGCAGGATATTTGGAGTATGTCTTTAAGCCTTAAGTATTTCCAGATGCCTAGTGTTTGCCAGCTGCTCTCTGACTGATCTAAGGACAGAGTTATCAGATGTCTGAGCAGGCTTGGGTCAGAGGTGACCATCTGTCTGGACAGTCTCACTAGGTGTTCTGTGGTTTTTCTTTTTTTCCCATTCTTGCTCGGTGTGTGTATGTTTCTGTGTGTACAGGTGAGTGGACAACTTTAGGGACAGCTCTCTCCTACTTGTGTTGGTTGAGGGATTGGACACAGTCTGGGTGCCGAGCATCTTTAGCCTGCTGAGCTGTCTTGGTGAACCTGAGTTTGGATTCCGTTGTTTGGTCATTTCCAGTGCTAGAGACTGTGCTCCAAGCTTCTGGCTTGCTGATCATGTGCTCTGCTACTGCACTGCATCCCAGGCTAATCATTTCCTGTTGTGGACAGATTCGGCAGTTAGGACACACCTCTAAGGACTGACAGCGAGGGAAGGTTCCAGACACCACGTTCGGAAGCACTGTTGGAGAAAAAAGGGCTGTTTTTTCCCGGGAAAGGGAAGATTTTTGGTGCGGGAGTCGTAAGAAAGGTCTCAGCCTCTCAAAGCCGTAAACCACATATTGCTACGTGAAATGATCAAAACTAATAGAAACTTTAAAGGGAAGTTCTCAGTGGTCCCAGCTCGTCTGTGGCTGCAGAGCTGCATATGGCTGCAGCTCTGTTAGTAGACAGTGTGTTTCTGTCACTGCGGAATGCTGTTCGTGTCTGTGACCCTCAGAAGAGACAGACTCACCCCATTGGTTCCAGGGAAGGACGGGAGGAGGAAGTCTTCCAGCATTGATATGGGGAGGACCATGTCGAGGAAGGGGGAGTCCTGGTGACCTCCGTGAAAACATTACTTGTCAGATTGTGGGCACCAAATGCTGTGCCACAGTGCGGGCCGGCTCACCGCATCTGTTGACAGCTTTCCCCTGGCTGTCATTGTGGTGTGACACGAAGTCCGGCCTGGCTCATCTCAGCTCTTTCTCTGTCCATCTAAGTTTGACTCAAACTTAGTCACGTATGAAGACTGTTAAAACTTGCAATCGAGTCATGACTAAGCAATTTCTCTCTGGGGATAGAACTTTGTTACATGGTGAAGATTTCAAGGCCTCCTTTTCTAACTCGTCTCAGCTTGAGTAAATTCAAATACTCAAACTTAACAGAACTCAGAGGTTGGCAAGAATATTCTCCTTGGATAAGCCACAAAACAAGGTATTGACCCATGTGTTTGTAGGGTATCTTTAGGGTGTGCAGGAATGTTTCTTAAATACTTAGGCTTTACAGTGAGCTGACAGACCATAGTTAGTAGGCATTATACAGACCTTTAGCATCTTCTAAAGAGCCCGTGTTTGAGAACTCCAGGGCCATGGTAAGTTGCCCGAATGTGCTCCTTAGCAGAAGCTCCATGAACTATCCTGGCTGAGGTCCCAGCTCTGGTCACATGGGGGCAGCTTTATTATTTTATTTTATTTTTTAAGTTTCTGAAACACTGTCAAACCTCCTGAGGGGACCGGTGGATGGAAATAGCATGAATTGAGTATGTTAGGACTGTTTCCCATTTTGATGAAGGCAGGGAATAAGATGGTGCAGACCAACTGTGTCTACATACCTCACTCCTATTGAACTGGCCGTGTGGCTTTCCAAACCATCCCCAGCATGCCATTATATGTCTTTGTCGCTTTTGCCCCTTGCCTGCTATGTGGTAGAAGACGGCCTTGAACTGTTCATCCTCCTGTCTCCAGCTCATCAGTGCTGACGTTACACACACACACACACTTCTTGCTGTTTGTTTGTTTATACCACAGCTGGTTTCTTCCTTTCGCTTCTCCTAGTCAACTCAGAATCTGGTGTGTGTTGCCCCGAGAATCGGCGAACTCTGCTTTCCAGGTGTGCTTTGCCGTGGAAGTGTTACAGCTCATCCAAGGCCTGCTGGCTAGGTTTCAGCTCTGACCTTGGGATGAGACATTCCCTCGAGGCTCAGGAAAGCACCTTGGTGTGCTGGCTTTCCTGAGAGAGGAACTCTTGATGAATCCTGCTCACGGTCAAGGAAAGGTGATATGTGAATGAGGTGGAGAATAAGCAGGTCTGCGTCCAGGGTGAGAGTGCTCAGTGGGCCAGACTCTAAAGCTAGGCTGTTTCAGAGAATGTTCCACAAGAAGAACCAGGGGTGTGTGGGGGGGATTAATTTCTTTTTAAACATCTGTGTGTGTGTGTGTACATATACATGTATATATGTGCATGATTATGTGTGTGTTTTTATGTGTGAGAGTATAGGCACACATCATACACACGGAGGTTAGAGAACACGCTTAGGCTCTTGCCTTGCATCTTGTTTGAGGCAAGGTCTCTTGCGCAGGACAGGATACCTGGCCAGAGCTGGGCATTCTGTCTCTGTCTTCTGTGTCTTCTGCAGCTCATGTACTAGCATAGCTAGCTTTTGTGGAGATTTGAACCTGGGTTTTCATACTTGTGTGGCAAATGTTTTAACCACAATCTTCTTAGCCCATAACATACATATTTACTTTGAAATTAATTTAAGAATTATATGGGCATAGGTGTTTTGCCTGTATATATGTCTGTACAGCAGATGTGTGCATGGTGCACATGGAGGTCAGAAGATGGTACCATATCTCTTATCCTGGGGTTACAGACAGCCGTGGGTTGCCTTGTGGATGCTGGGAACTGAACCCTGGCCCCAGTGTTCCTAACTGCTGAGCCGTCGCCCCAGCCCATAACTCACAAGATGTTTGTTGAGAACCCTGTGGTGCTCTGTACCGGTCTGGGCACCAGAGACAAACATGCTTAGAAAGTGTCATATATTACAAATGTATTAAATTCCTTGTTTCTGAAGAGCTCAGGGCATCCTTGTCTTGTGTATGCTACTTCATGGGGAACTTGTATGCATTGGTTAAGTGGAAATAGAAGAGGTCACAAAGTCTGGTAAAAGAAGGTGGAGATGTCAGGAGCTGATTTGGGGTGTCAGGTAGATGTTATATGCCCTTTGAAAAGCTGCATCTGAGCTAAGCTAGAAGAGATGTGGCTGTGAGGAGGGTCTTGCTGTGCAGCCGGCAGCTGTAAAGCAAGAGCACCTCCAGGAGTCAGCCAGGGTGCTGGACTGGACAAGGAGGCTGAAGGGTAAGAATAGGACAGACTGGAGAGCTCTGGGTCATGCTAGGGGTTTCAGGGAGTCTGGGTGATGGTGTTTAGACAGACGGTCTGCTTCGTTGAGAACAGATTGGACGAGGACAAACATCAGTGGCTGCATGAAAGGGCAGGCGGTGGGGTCGCGGTGCTGAACACCAGTCCTGACAGAATGTGAGATAGCCTGGGATGCAAACAGTTCCCATCAGCACCCGCCTTGTGACAAGTACTCGGGAGCAGAGTCTGGTCCTGTTAGCTGGATCACTGTTGGCCTGTGGGTGGCAAGGCTGGAGTTCTGCATACGGATGATCTGTTTTGCCAAGTGCTAAGTGAGTTCCCTCCTTTAGTGAGAGGTGGGTCTGAGTCTGAGGCCCTGTGTGTCATTTCAGCTCTTGGGGGCCAACTCCCAAAGGACGTCAAATGTCTTCTGCAATATACCCAGTACCGTAAGCTGCCTGCACTTCCATGAAAACCTCCTTTCCTGCCCCTGCGACCTGTAGCGCATCTGACCGCCGTCTTGGCCAGACTGTCACCCCGGTCTTCAGGAGTGGCTGGTTCCTGCTGGAGGCTTCCTTATGTCTCTAGTGTGGTGGAATGGCCTCCATCAGGAAGGACCATCTGGTCCTTAGAGCCAGCTTCAGTGAAGTCTGCGTTAGTCCATTTGAGCTGCTGTTAATTACAAAAAACAAAACAAAACAAAAAAAAACAAACCACAGTTCCAGAAGATAGTAGTCCTGCTGCTGGGCTCATATGTGCCAGAAAGGCAAAAGACATGACTTCTTCAAGCTCTTACTACAGACACAGCTTCCAGTCACAAGGACGGAACCCTTGGGACCTACTTACTCCTGAAAGGGCTCACATCTTAATTCTTCTGCACAAGGGATTAAGTCTCAGCATGCATTTTGGAAAGACACCAACAGCCAAGCTGTAGCAAGCAAGCCCTTCTGAGAGCACACCGCTCAGCAGGTCCCACGGGAGTGAACCCTGGCTCTGTCCCTGCCCCCACGCCCCCGCATGGTCTGTCTGTGCTCAGATGGGAGGCAGGGCCTTACCTACCTGGAGCCCACAGTTACTTGGGGAGGGAGAGTGGTGAGGCCCCTCTGGCAATGGCAGCTGGTGTTTAAGTGTGCCACGGCTCCTCGTTACCATGACAACAGAGGCAGCTATCTTTGCCAATGCCCAGTTTGTTGCTTTGTCTCACTGGGTTATGGCTTTGCCTGCTTGCCCTAGGACCTCCTTATAGATCTTGGTGTCTGCATTGCCTGTGTGCGCTGTGTGTGTAAGTGGGGGAGCTCAGTGAGGAAATCAGAGTTAGCTGCCATCAGAGGAGGTGTTCCTCAGAGTTAGCTGCCGTCAGAGGAGATGTCCCACCTCCACAGCCTTTACAGTTCTTCCACCCGGGACCTGCAGAGCCTTGTGCGTTTCACCTCCGTCCAGCACATGACAAGACCAAAGACCCAAGATCTTTAGCCAAAGCAACACGCCAGGGTGCAGGGATGGGAGGACTCCTGGTTGTGAGCATGAATCCTTCTGGCCCCATACCGTCTATTCTTTGAATCTCCACTGTGTTCTGGACCTGCACTGCGCTGTTAAACCTAAGGGGCCAACTTAACGTGCTCATCCCCTGGTTCCTCCCAGAGAGAGTGGGAATGGGCCTTCCTCTGCCTACTTCAGAGTCGTGTGATGTTTCTGTGTGAGGTGTGATGTACAAACGTGGCTTTAACTCACCCTTTCTAACTATATATGAAAAGCTCTTTTAGTGAAGAAACTGTCTTATCCTTGATATTCCCGCCTCTCCGGCTGGCTCCTTGAAAGCCCTCTATTGTTTATTGTAAGATAAAATTAGAATATAGGGAGAAGGTGAAACCTTGAACAGTTTGTGACTGATTTGTTAAAATTGTAGCTGTGACATAGTTAAAGGCTTGAGCCATGGGTGCTCTGAGGGGCAGTGTGTCTCCTGCTGGGCTGTGACTGCCCTTGTGCCAACTCTACAGGCCCAAGCACCTGGGCTCTGTGCCCACACCTGGTCAGAGGGGACAGGTGATTACTCAGGGCTCTGCACGCAAAGGCACAGAGGACAAAGCTGCTTTCCACGGGCTAGCCTTGGGAAGTGCAAGTCACTGGATCTGCGGCTTTCTGCTTCCACCAGCATTTTCACCAGTGGGAGAGCAATGTTTAGATGCCCTCAGCTGGACCCCTGGCTGGAGGCTGCACACTGCCTTCTCTCCAGGGGTGTGGTCTCTTCAAAAGGAGTAACTTCCAGGCTGTCCTTCCTAAGACCCATGCCATACCCCTGGCCCAACCTGGACTTCCTTGTCCTCTATAACTTTTGGCTTTATCCTCCAGCTGGTACAGGCTGAAGGGGGTCCTGTCTTTACCCTTATCATCTTTATCTGTGTAAGTGATGCCATAGGGAACTGTCATTGGAGTGGCACGGGGTGGGTGGCAGGGGCTAGGAAGGTGTGTGAACAACTTTCTCACAACCCTTTGCTTCAGGTAGGAAGCAGCTCCCAGCTCATCTGTAAGGAACAGCCTCCACTTGGCCTGAGCAGTGTCTGAGAGCCTAGCCTCTGGCTACCTTGTTGATCTATGAGGGTTGGACTGACAAGTGCCTGGAATGAGGACCCCAGGACACAAAGCCACACTTCTTTCTCTGTGGGACCTTCTGCTCCATGGTTGTGGGAACTGGGTGCCTGGGTTCCCTCCTCTGCAGTCTGTCCATGCGTCTCCTCACGGTCTGCCCAAGAGGTGAGGAAGAACTGTGGCTTGAGTGATGTAACATCTTCTCAGCTGTGCGCTGCCGATGACTGAGCGTGTGCGTGTGCGTGTGTGTGTGTGTGTGTGTGTGTTGTGTTTTGGCCTCGGCCAGCCTCTGCATGCTGAGTATGCTAATGAGGCTCCAGAAAGGTCTGTGGGTCGGAAGAACCTCTCAGAGGTTTTCAGGATGCTCCTGAGCAACTAGCCTTAGTCTCCACACCACCACCACCGGCCACGCCCCTCCCTCAGTCATGTCATTCCTTCCCTACATCCTGTACACCAGGCTCTGGAACAGCTGCCTTCCCCTCTGTCATCTGAGTGCCCCCTGACCTTTCCGCAAGTAGTTTGGCTGGAATAGGCGTCCTGCCCACATCCACCATCCCTAGTGCAGGGCAGGTACCCCTTCACAGCACTTGCCTGCGCACTGTCACTTATTCTCGAGGTCCCAGACTTAACGGGACACAGCACAAGGAGCGGCTCGTTACAGTTTGTGAATCAGAGGAGAAAAGGCTGAGCCAGGGGTAATCTGGAATCTCTGGCTACTACAGAGTTGATCTGCTAACACCCTGCCACCACCTGTTGTAACAGAAGGCTGGGGAGTGTCCCGAATGATTGACAGGCAGGAGTGGTCCCTGTAGGTGTGCCGTCTCGGGGAGTTAAGAATGCATGAAAACATCAGTTAGAAGACGGTCCAGCTTGTATAACCACCATATGCTACAGCCTGAGTGTTTGCAGCTCTGGCCTCCAATTCAGGTGTTGGGAGTCCAGTGTGATGGTGCACTAGGTGGACATCTGAGAGGCTGGCAGTCAGCCAAGCCCTGTGAAGAGATCAGTGCCTTGTGGGAAGAGAAAGAGAAAAGGCCCCTTGCTCTGCTAGCTGAAGATGGCTTGGAGAACTTGGGGCCTCCAGCTTTCAGAACTGTGAGTGCATGCGCTTGTCTGAGCCACCCAGTCTGCGGTGTTCTGGTGTAGACACCTAAGCTGAGTCAGGTAGCACGGCACACAGGCCAGGTACACCGCGTGGGTAAAAGTCTCCCAGTGCTCAGGCTTTAACACTTCTGCCAGGGAAGCAGCTTATGGCCAGGCTCGCCCTCTCCCACCCTTTCTGCGTGACTTGGCCCATCATTTCCCCCTCACACCAGAAGCCAGGGATGCTGAGGAGTGACACTGCCTTGGCCCAGACAAGCCTGGCCCTTCCAGAACTCTGCATCCTTCCTGTCCGTGGTGGGATGAATGAAAATGGCCCCCGTAGGCTCATAGGGAATGGTAATGGTAGGAGGTGTGGCCTTGTTGGAGTATATGTGGCCTTGTTGGAGGAATTGTGTCACTTGGGGGTGGGCTTTGAGCTCAGATACTCAAGCCAGGTCCAGTATCTCACTCTCTTCCTGCTGTTTGCTAATCCGGATGTAGAACTCTTACCTACCTCTTCAGCACATGTCTGCCTACATGCCGTCATGGTTACCACCATGTTTCCCACCAGGATGATGGGCTAAACTTCTGAACTGTAAGCCAGCCCCAATTAAATGTTTTCCTTTGTAAAAGTTGCTGTGGCCATGGTGTCTCTTCACAGCAAATAGAAACCCTAACTAAGACACCATCAGATTCAGGGGCCAACTGGCTCAGAAGATCTTCTTGGATAGAGTTCCTTTCAAGGTTTGAAAGGAATTGGAAGAACTGTCCTCTCAGGAACTGTGTGGTCTTGGCCCCTTTACATATCTATGTCTGAGAGGAGCCATTTGTGAGGCATGAAATGAAGATGAACCTGTGACCCAAGACTTGAATTTTCAACCTCCCATCTTGAGCTCTCAAACACAAAGTGACTTGGTAGACTTTCCTCCATGTAAATATCTTTATAAAACTTATTGTGTGTTGAATTAAGTTGGAAGATACCTCAAAAGCTCAGGAAGTTGAGTCAGTTTGAAGCTTTTAACAGTGAAGGCAGAAACCACAGATTAAATCCATTATGTATGCTGACATTCTGTCTTAGAAAAAAAGAGTACAAGGGCACCAACAGGTCACCGATGACCCTAGGAGTGCTGCTTGAACTTGGCCTTAGCCTGGCTGTTAGAATGAGGACTGTTAAGTGGACTGTTCCTAACCCTCCCCAGGGGCCAGGAGCAGAGCAGCATTGCGTCCAGGGATGCTAGGTCAGAGGTCACATCTGCAATGATCGCAAGAATGGAGGAAGCAGAACAATAAGGCTGTGTCTTCAGGAGCACCCTCTATCATATGCAGGTCCTGTCAGGGCGCAGTCTCTTCTAGGCACTACCCCCGACATGTTGGCACCAGGTCTGTGGGGAAGTTTACAGATGTTTAAATGGGCCTTGCTAGCTCAGCCTTCATGCCTGGCCATGGTGTTTTCATTTGTCAGAACTCAAAGTTGAGTCCCAGATCCACACCTCGGTGGCCTTTGTCCATTTGGCCTCTAAATGGGGTCAGAGAGATGCTCCTTGCTGTGACCTCACTCTTCTTCTTCTTATCTGACCACGTGTCATGGTTCAGATGATCCCTGTGGTCTCCCAGACAGTGGGGTTCCTGAGGTCTTAGAGGAACGTCATGCACTAACCTCTGCTCGCCTCTGCTCGCCTCTCCCCTCCCCCTTCCCTTCCCGTTGAGTCTCTTCTCTTCCCTCCCTGTCTCCCCCTTCCTCCCTCCCCTCCCTCCTCTGTTCATCCTGGTCCCTTTCTGTCCTGCCTGGCACACTGCTGATATGAAAAGGCCTCCAACATGTGGCATGTTCCAGATAGAAGCTCATCCCTCCTGACTCTTGGCCAGGCAGGTGGTTCCCAGGACTCTTTCTGTAGAGCGAAGCGGACACAGCCGCCCACGGGTCTAGGTAGTTGGCTGAGTCTGGCCTTTGCTGAGCGCTTCTCCTGTGGGGGTGCAGCCCCACCCCAGTGTGTTCCGGCTGTGTCCAGGCAGAATGTTTGGGCTGATCTGACTCTGTATCCTCTAAGCAGACACCTCTCCTCTCTTTCTGCTCTTGAACAGCCATCTTGACTTCTGATGCCATCTGAAGGAGGGTTTGTGGTTTGCCTTTGCCTGTGTTACACATCAGGGCGCATGCTGTATGTCAGCATATTGAGCTAGCAAGGCTGATTTGAGCATCTGTAAGCCTGGTGCCAGTATGTCAGGGGTAGTCCCAGGAGAGGAGACTGTCAGTGTATCAGGGTTTCCTCCAACACCGTTTGGTCCATAGGTGCCCAAGCCCTTGACTCTCCTGTGTGGACAGGCTCACCTGCTCCAGCTGGTGCTTCAAGAGCTGCAGCTGTGGTTCAGGTGGAGCGTGCAGGTGAACCAGGTGAAGCTCAGAGAGCTCCAGGGACTCGGAAACCCACAGCCTCCAGGCTGGTTTTGTCACTTATCACTTGACTTTCTCAGTGTGGAAGGGAAACGGAGAAGAGAAGGGAATGGGAGAGGAGGGGAAAGGGGAGAGGTGAGGAAGGGAGGGAAGAGAGGGGAAGGGGAGAAGGGGAGGGAGGGGAGAGAGAGGAAAGGAAGGGGAAGGATGAGGGAAGGGGAGAGAGGGGAAGGAGAGAGGAGGGTCAGGAGGAGGAGAGCAGACTTAAGGAGATGTTACCACATTTCTTCTTGCACTCACTGGATTGCTATGTGACCCCCTGTGTCCAAAGGGGGCAATCTCCTGTCTCACAGTGTTGCATCAACAGAGTTGGGCTCATGAAGAGAGAGGGGCTCTGTAGGATGTGTCAGGTTTACAGACCCCTCTACCCAGCATTGTGTAAGGTCAGAGGCCGAGTGATCCTCATTCTGGGTGATAGTGTGAAAATAGGCAATATGACCCACAGTGTCACTTAGCAATTAAATGACACTTTGAAACCTGAGACGTGAAGGCTGTCAGTGCAGAAAGTCACAATATGCCTGAGTCGTCAGCTACAAAGTGATCTAACTTCTCTCTCTCACCAGAGTGGGCGAGGCATTTCATTATCTGCTTTCACACAATCGCTGTAATATCCAGATTCTGGAGGTCAGGGAGAGGACGAGTCTTCTGAGAAGTCTTCTGTTCTATCTTAGTTTTGAGAGGTGGAAGGGAAAGTCCAGGTTCTGTGAGAGTTTGGCGTAGCTGCCATTGGAAGGTGCACGTGGAGATCCTGTTTAAACTCTTCAGAAGTATGTGTTCTGAGTGGCGTTGTTGATTAGTCTCTCCCTGACGACTCTCATCAGAGTGAGGCAGGGTGTGGGCTGGCAGACCTTCCAGGCAGCAAGCTACCTTTCAGCATGTGCCCTGTAACCAAGGGTCCACCTGGGTCCCAGGACTCAGCCAGCAGGGGATGAGCCAGAGCAGCCAGTTACCGGGAGACCCTTGCAGGTGGGTTTGACCATCTTGGTTCCCTGTGGGAATAATTGCCTGTGGCAGTTATTTCGTCTGCAGAGTTATTAAAACGCTAGTTAGCGAAATGGTGCAGTGTACGTTGATGAGTTATAACGCTGTGGACACCATTGTCTCATTTGGCAGTGGCTGAAATGACCTTCTGACTCCCCCTAAGAACTGTGCTTGGTAAGTGACATTCCCCAGTGCCGTGGAGTCTGAGGTAATACAGGCTTTGTGCTATATTAAGTATGGCATTAGGTGAGCTTTCAGGGCTTTCTTGCTATAAATAGGGGAATAGGTGTGTTTCATAGTCTCCACCTTGCGAGTCACTTTTTGACCTGGGCAGCAGTGGGCTCATGTGTACAGGGCAGAGCTTCTTAGACTTAGCACACTCCAAGCCACCCGAAAAGTCCGAGAAAACACCATACTGAGCCTTGCTCCAGAGACCCAGTAGCTCTGGGATGGGAGCAAAATAGTGTCTGCATTCCTCCCATAGACCTGGGTAATATGGCTGTGCTGGTCCATTTGAACACACACAAGCTAACCTCTTAGAGACGGCCTTTCAGTCATTTATCTACAGCATTTATTAAGCTACTACTGAATGCAGAGGAAGAAGCCCCTGAAATGACTGTAATTTCTGCAAACCAGAGAGTATATGTGAAGAAAAGTATAGGCCAGCATACCACTAGAAGGCAGATAGATTATAGCCAGGACCCACGGGGCAGGCTCTGGGTGTGAGGCACAGCTATGAACACTGGGAAGTTCAGAAAGGAATACTAAGGGTAATTGTGGAACAGGTCCATAGCATTGCTCTGGCATTTGCCTTGCAGATTCGCTGATGGTGTCGTCATAAACAAGGAAACTCTACTAGTTCCTTTTCTTATCACTGCGACAAAACTCTTGATAAGAAGCAGCTTGGGGAGGAAGGGTTCATCCTGGCTTAGAGTTTGAGGGGCTACAGTCCACCGTAGTGGGGACACCGTGACAGCAGAGCCTGAGGCACCTGCAGCAAGAAGCAGGTGGGGCATATAAATCCTCCAGGTGCTCAGGGGCCCAGTTCTTCCAGCAAGGCTGTCCTGGCTTCCATAGCCTTCCCAAATGGAAGTGTTCAAACATGTGAGTCCGTGGGAAATGTTTTCATGTGAATCAGAGAGGGCCAGGAAAAGCCGCTTCTTCTCAGAGCCACTGGACTGGGTTGCCCCCCAAGACTAGGAACAACACAGCTGAATACTCAGTGTTGGTTGAATTAAAATCCCAGATGATTTTGTTTCTGAGGTATCACTTCCAGGTCCGTGGACAGACAATCCTGCTGTTAACCACGGTTCAATGCTGAACAGGTCCGGGGTCCTGCGGCAGGTACTTACGGGCATTAGCCTATTTATTAAAATTAAAACTGAGCCAGGTGTGTGATGTACAGTAGCCATCATAGCACTTGAGAGACTGAGACGGGGATCATATGCTCTAGAATAGACTAATTTATATAGTGCATTTCAGGTTGGCCACAGTGAATCCCTCTTCTCTCAGGTAGTTAGGCACTCCATAATATATGAGGGCATTTCGAGAGGGCAGTGGCTGCCATAGGTCAGCGGTGGGCCTCAGAGTCAGAGGCAGAGCCTCCAATCTCCTAGGCGACCTCCTTTCTGTCAGATGAACCTGCTGGCAGGCAGCGAGCAGTTACTTCCTTCTGTCCTCATGGCTGCTACTCATTTACGCATAGACACTGAGATTTACAGATAGGATTCTGCCCTTTTCCCAAACTAGAAGGAAAATGATGATTATTAATACTTAATATTGATTTATCTTTTAGTTAAACAGCAGTTATTCCTAAACCAGCTGTGTACCCAAATCACCACACAGAGACTAGGTTGTATTTAGTTAACCTAGAGCACAATGCTGGGCAATGATTACTCCATCCTAAACCTCCAAGCTCACATAGATTCCTCCCATTCAGATTTCCCACATTATTCTTGCTTTTTAGTCATATCTTAGGTCCAGTTCATCTCTCCTGGTGTTTCCAGGTCCTCTCCTCTCAGATCTCTCCTCCCTCCTGCTTCCTCTCTTTGCCCTCTAGACCAGAATGTCCCACCCTATTCTCTCCATTGCTCAGCATTGGCTGGTTGTTTTATTGACATCACAGACAACAAATGGTGGCATGTTTACACAAACTTGAGACAGATGACGCCTACAATAAGCATCACAATGCAATGTCCAGACTGAAACCAGATAGTGAGGTAAAGAAATCAGGATTTGAATGAACAGGGTAAATGTATACATTCCACAAGAACCAGCCAGAAGGGAAGCAACGTCAGTAGCCAAGACAGAAGACAGCATTAGCAGAACCAGGTGTGGTGGTCTGAATGGTAGTTACCCCGTAGGCTCAGACACTGGAACACTTGGTCCCCAGTTGGTGGTACTGGTTTGGAGGTTTAGGAGGTGTGGCCTTTGGGAGGATGATGTCACTGGGGGCGGCTTTGAGAGTTTAAAGCTGTCTCTGCTTCAGCTTGCTGCTCCAGCCCCCATGCCTGCCTGCTGCCATGCCCCCCAGTGTGATGGGGTTGCACTCTTACCCTCAGGAACCATGGGCACAAACTCTCTGTTTTCTAAACTGCCTCCATCACAGTGTGTTATCACTGCGATAGAAAGGTGGCTGAGCCAGAAAAGTTACTGCTCTGTGGACCAAGTTATGTGAAGGACCGAGTCTGGCTCCCAGCCCTCGCTCTCTCCCATCCCCATTCTGTTCGTACTCTTCAGCCCTTCTGTATTCAGAAGTGCTTTCCTCCTGATGAGAAGGATGGCGGTTTCATTAAATGAGAAGATTATGTAACAGGAATCTTCTGGGAACATGAAATGAAGTAGAAATAGGCAGCTCTCAGGCATAATCTCAGGCGTAATCTTATTGTGTGCTAGAGATCCTTGGGGTAGAAGGGTAGCTAAGGCTGGGGGTGGGGGAGAAGAGGTAGGAGGAAGAGGGGGAACAAAGGGGTGCATCATAAAAATGTGCCTTAGCAGGTAAGCAGATCTTCCCTCTGAGCTGTTGAGAATTACTCCAGAAGAGGCCACAGGTGATGAGTCCAAGCCTAGGCATCAGAACATAGCATTTGTGTTCCCACACTTTGATATGTTCTGAAAGAAAACAGGATACACAGAACACCACAGAGCAGGTCAGGTACCTTAAACCAAAACTGTGTGTTCCCCAACAGTGACCCCATCCAGGTGACCAGCAGTGAACTCCTAGCTGACAACTCCTACCCAGTCACATAAAACTCCTCATCCATTTTCTGGGCCGTGCGCTAACATGGGTAGCAAGTGTTTCCCTCTGTTTATGATATGGAAGACTGACAAGCATTCACACAAACAAATGGGGATCAAAAGGCAAGCAGACAGGAGGGGACTTCAAGGCACATGTCCCTTGCTTCGTTTACAAAAAGTGAGAGGAGATGTTGTACCTCCCAGCCCCCAGCACTTGTCCCGTGCCTCTATAGCAGGGGGTGGGGTGAGGGGGTGGGAGTGTATTTTCACTCCTTTCTTGACCTCAGGCTCCATGCTTTTCCCTCCCATGCTTTCCTGTCCTTAGTTTGTTTCCTAAGCCTTAAATTGAAAGGGGCGGTTGCGGTGGTATTGTGAGAAGAGACTTCCTCAGCTACAGGACTGTTTACATGTACAGTAGAGTGGATATACCTTACAAGCATCTGGTGAGGGAAGCGCCAACCCCAGCAGGCCACACACTGCAATTCCATTTATGCTTCATCTGTGAAAGGACAGAATCACAGTAAAGAAAAGGGTGTGGTTGCCGGGGAAGGGGCATGGCTGTGCAGGGGTTTCAGGAGGAAGCACTCTGGTGACCCAATGGTTCGGTATTCTGAACACAGCACTGGCTACATGGATGTACTGTGTGGCACAACACATTGGAGCCATGAGCTTCATGGCAGTTGCCTGTGTTCTAGCTATAGAAGGTGTGACAAGGAGGAAAACTAAGCCAAAGGTGTCCGGAATCCACCCCCTGTCTTCACAATGCCGTGTGAATATCTAGCTATTTCCAAATAAAGTGTGTTTCCCTTTTCAGGGGAAGGAAAACATAATATTTATATATAAACAAACAAGCTGTGCTGAATGTAAGAAACCAGAAGAAAAAGAATACAAAAGAAAAATAGATAAATTAATTACATCAAAGCTAAAACCTTCTTGCTACATATGATAGTGTGAAGTAGTGAAATGTTATCACATCACATGAGGACTTCCACCTGGCTCTCTGGCACCCGCCTACTGTGGTGGTGTCTGCAGTCTCCATGCTGGGAAGGCAGAGATAGGGGGGTCTTTGGGGCTTGGCATCTGTCTAGTCATTCGAGCCAAATCAGTGCGCTTTAGGCTCAGTGAGAGACCCTGTCCCCCAAACAGGGGGGAAAGGTTTCTCTGTAGGTAAAGGCTCCTATTGCCCAGCGTAAAAAACCTGGCTTCAGACCCCAGGGTGGGCATGGGGAAGGAGAAAAGTGACCCCAAAGGTTATCTTTTGACCGTCCCACACCCATACACAAGATGAAAGCTTTTTACATGTGTAGAGCAATGAGGATGT
>CM053759.1:2440381-2520545 GCA_028658305.1 Pachyuromys duprasi | reverse complement strand
GACAGGAGGGTGCTGAGCCTTCCAGTCGGTGGCTGCAGGTTCCAAGTAGCTCTGTCTCAAAAAACAGACAAAAGGCAGAAAGCAATAGAGGAATACACTAGACATGACCTCTGGTCTCTACGACATGCAAACACACATGCGTGCATACATATGTCGTCATATACCAAACACACACATATACACACAAATAAATAAATAAATAAGCACATGATATTTTCAAGATGATAGTTTACAATTTTTTTAACATCTGTCTTGAGAAAGCTAGCACCACTAGACTTTCCCAGACACTGCTAGGGTATAATTTTTAAACGTAAAAATTATTGTTTTGGCAGCGGCTCTTCTGCTTTTTTACTGTCAAGTCAGGAGAAAATGGCATGTCTCTGCATGAGCCATCGTCCCTCCCCTAACTGTCCTTGGCCAGACAGTGAGGACCTTTGCTTATCTGGCAACAGCCTCAACAAGATAAAGCTCTGTAGTTTGGAGACGGAGAAGCTTCGCAGGGTGCCTGGGGGCCAGGGTGAGGGAAGTAGGCCCATGCTGCTCTTCCCTCTCTGTGGGGCATCCCTGCGGTGGACCTGCCACACCGCTGCGTCTTTGCCCGTGCTCAGCATGTATGGGGAGCTATGCTCAAGGGTCCCCAGACCCTAACCGAGTGCCGGCATTCACCTGGCTGCCCCATCAGCCAGTTATGCTAAGTTTACACTCCTGGAGAGGAGCCGTGATATGAATCACCTAGAACTTTCAGAGCACGAAGCGTTTCTATCAGGTGATACCCACGTCATGTGCCTGAGAGAGGGCAGGTGGTGATCTTCTCTAATTCTGCTTCTGCTTAAGCAATTAAAAAAAAATCGGTTGCAGTCCTTGAAGACATGGGAAGTCAGATAAACTATAATTGATCTTTCTAAATGAAATTCCTGTAACTGCATTGTGCAGGCAAAGGACTCAGTTACCTCAAGTCAGGGCAATTCTGAGATACAAGGACACTTTCCTGGCACATGAAATGTTTCAACACTTTAAGTAAGGAAAGTATAATGAATGCTGTGTATGCGGTAACATCAGCTGCATAAAAATGCAGAAAAAAGATGGAAGACAAGCCAAGATCTCAACAAAAGTTTCCTGGATGGTGACCATCATTTTTAATTTTCAAATATATTTGAATAATTTTCCACAATGTACTTTTCTTCCTTTATAATCAGATAGGGTAAACAAAGTGAGTTTTAAGTTCCCATCTTCAAGGATCCTGGTAACATCGCCAGCTGTTGTGGGTCCCTGGGGTCTGCATGTTCGTGGGTGGGCCCCTCTGCTAACATAATTTTATCTAAGTGCTGCTGGCGAGCAGAAGCTGGGTGGCTGGGGACCCGTGGGGTGAAAGCTGCCTGTCT
This sequence comes from Pachyuromys duprasi, assembly GCA_028658305.1. NCBI lineage: Eukaryota > Metazoa > Chordata > Mammalia > Rodentia > Muridae > Pachyuromys > Pachyuromys duprasi. Next base: position 2,519,163 of record CM053759.1, on the reverse strand, counting down.
TTCTCTTAGGGTGATCTCTCGCTCTCTACACCCTCCTCCTTCTCCCCATTCCCACTCAGAGGGCAATTCCGAACACGCATCATTTTTATTTCATGTTTGCAAATTTGCCTGTAGACTTTCAGCTTAGCAGAAAGAGAATCTCAGGGAAGCAGGGGAACATTTCTGAGGAGGTCAGCAAGTCGGGCTGGCAAGGCGGCTGCTGACACCTGGGTTCTGGTGCCTGTCACCTTCCTAAGTCATCCGGCCTAGGGCGTCTCCGGCCTCGTATCTCCCCCACTCTGTCTCTCACCCACCTTTGCAGTGATTTGTTTATTCCACAATAATAATGTTTGTGTTGGGGGGTAGAGACACAAGAGCAGACAAGCAGACAGTCGAAGGGGGCTGACTCTGGCGTCAGTCTAGACTTGTACGTGTGTACAGGGCTGAGAGCCGTGGGAGAGCCAAGAGCACGATGCTGTGGGAATGCACACACAGGCTTCCAAGCCAGCACGGCCACAGAGAGTAGCGGAGGGCTTCTTGACGAAGGTGCCTAGTGCCAGCAGGTTCAGGAGTGTCTGGGGCTAAGGGATCAGAGGGTAGGAAGGGGCGGGGGGGGGCAGTGTCTGCAGCGAGGTCAGCACTGGTCGGGCTTAGGAGCCACATCTAGAAGAGCAGTCCAGTTCACAGACTTCTTGTGCCTTTTGCCCATTATGATGACCAATAAGATGGTAATGGGGAGCCAGGGGTGACCTTAAACAGAAGAGGGACAGAATTGCACTTGTGCTTAGAAAAAGCATCCAGGCAGCTGTTTGGAAAATGAATTAGAGAGCCAAGGTCAGAGGCGGGGGACCAATAAGGAGATGCTAAGAGGTAAGAGTCGTCTGGTGTGATTTCACAGATGTTTACATGAGGGAAAACAGCCAAGAGATACTGGTAGATGAAGTGACCGGAAGTTGAGCACTCACTGTTGATGGACTCAGAGGAGCGGGTGTCAGGGTGAGGATCCCAGACAGGTCATGGACTCGCCTTGGAGGAGACCCATCCCTGTCTCAGATCAGGTCTGGGCTTGGAGGAGACTCATCCCTGCCTCAGATCAGGTCTGGACTCGCCTTGGAGGAGACCCATCCCTGCCTCAGGTTAGGTCCCGGCTTGGAATGTCCAGTGGAGCGTTCTCGAGAGGGACCAGATTGGGGTACCCCACATCACTGCAGTCCACATGCACGACCACAGGCCACAAGAAACCCCACTCCGGGACGGGGATTGGGGCTGAGGAGGAAATCACAGGGTCAAGAGTAGGTCCCTGGGGAGCAGCAGCATCTGTGAGACAGCGTGACTCTGGGAGTGACAGCTAAGGCAAGGAGCGTGGCCAAGGCGGTGGGATGTTGAGGAGGCTGGGCTGAGGACAGGCACTGGCCGCCAGCAATTGCAAACGCCACAGAGAAAGTATCACTGGACAGAGATGCCATGGTTTGGAAGAGCATCGATATTTTATGGCCACAATGCCAGATCTGTGTTGTGCCATGTATGTGCCCACATGGGCACACAGACACACACATACACACACACTCATACACACACACACACACAGACACACACGACACTTTTTAAAAATTCCTGAGCTGGGCATAGTAGCACACACCTTTAATTTCAGTGCTCAGGAGGCAGAGGCAGGTGGATCTCTGTGAGCCTGCGGCCAGCTGGCCAGCCTGGTCTACACATCCAGTTCTAGGACAGCCAGAGTTACTTGGAGGGACCCAGTCTCTAAATAAAATACAGTAAAAATTGAGGCACATATGAATGTATTCGAGAAAATGCCGTGTCGTGTTGAGCGAGTGTGGTTTAGACTGACCTCAGAGGGTTGCAGTTGGCTGTGGTGAGACAGGTGTGAGAGTCGGGACCTGAGAGGAGGGTGGGGCGGGGGGTGCAGGTGCCTAGGGAAGTGCATGGTCTGAGCAGCACAGTGGAGGGAAGACTGCAGCAAGGCAGCCAACAAGGCATTAACGCCCTGTCTTCCTGTGCAAACACCTCACAGAAACAACTCAGAGGTGAAGCAAGGGCTTACTTGGGCTCACAGTTTGAACGGAGACAGTCTCTTGTGGCAGGATCCCAGGGCAGCTGGCCCTGACACCTACAGCCAGGAAGCAGAGGGTGAGAAACAGGCAGTTGGCTTTCTCCCCGTTTTCAGTCTGGGCTCCCATTCCACAGTGAGGGTGGATCTTCCTACTTCAGGTAACCTAACCTGGAAGCTTTTCAGAGCTCTGTCTCATGGAGAGTCTGGATTCCTCCAAGCTGATGATCAGTGTCAGCCATCAAAGTGCAAAAATCATCTTTCTAGACACGGCTGCTCTTATAGGATGTGCTTTATATTCGTGTCCAAGAAGGGTCCCCAGTGCTTCAGAGTTAGATCCATCGTGGTGCTGGCTGGCCCCCTGCCCCACCCTCGTGGGGGTCTGCTCCATAAGCCCTAGGGTGGGGAGAAGGTGCTTTGTTCATGAAGGGAAACAGCCAGAGCAGGACAGACTATTGGAACGGCTGTTTAACAGTGAGAAGACAACAGCTTCGCTGATGAGGTGAACGCATCAGAGCCTGTCTTCACTCCCACCTGTGCTGTTTGTCGTGCCCGGCACGTCTGTCTAGCTTCTGTGGGGGCAGCTTGTTACCTTCTCCATGAGGTCTCCCGAGTCCTGCCTGCTCCTCCCCACATCTTGACGTTGCTTGTGTTGTAATGACTTTGTTGCATGAGTGAGTTTCCTCTTCTTTCATTGTAAGCTCCTTGTAAGGACCCCAGAAATGACCTCCACCATTTCCTCCGGCCCCGTGAGGTGATGGAAGGGATTGCTGACCTACAAAAGACAAGGCCACGTTGTTTTTGGGAGAGCCATTCGCAGAGGTGGAAGGAGGTAGACCCACCTGTGGGAAGTCAAGCCGAAAGCTCTCAGGGAGAGGCCTGGCTGTGACCAGGTGCCTGTGTAGGTTTCACTGACCACGGTAGTGCCCGTCACTAATGTAGAGATAGGTAAAGAGGGTCGTCACTGTGGCTTCTTCGTGCCGGCTGGAAAGAGGACTGATGTCCCACAAAGGCTGCAGTGACAGCAAACTTGTAGAAGTAAATGCCCTCGGGGAAGTAGAAAAGAATCAGTCCTACCCCTGGAGCCATGGTCACCTGGGCATGTCCAGTCTCATCACGTCAAGAGCCAGTGAAGGAGAGCCCAGCTTTTCCAGCTCAGAGAGGCCAGTGGTGCCTGTCTGTCCTTGCTGTATGTTCCCATTCTGTAAGCAGTGGCACATGGGACAGAGGTGGTGATCTCTGCAGCCACACTTACTTATGCAATGAAGATGAGACAGGCTTTGCGGCTTTCCTGTACATTATAAGATGTCAGTGCTTCTCTTCCTCACCCTGCCTTGCAGGCTTGGCGTGGCAGCCTTGAGTACTTGTGGAGGAGCTCAGGAGTGTTCTGGAGTAAGCAGGCGGGGCTGCGGCCCTCGGGAGGAAGCACAAAGCCGGGGCTGGTACACACAGTAGGTTCTGGGTGGTCCTGCTCCCCGGCCACAGTCACAGTGGGCAGAGACGCCTGTCAGTGTGGCTGCGGGACTGGCTCACATGGCTGGAGCTTGGGCTTTCAGACTGGGAAGCAGGCGAGGAGATGCCCCGGGACACCTGCCCACAGCACTCACTGCCTGGATTCTCTTCTGGCACAAGGATCCCCACTGGTTGAAGATACGGGTGCAGCTGCTCTGGTAGGAGCCCTGGATATCAGGAGGCCAGCAGGGTTGGAGCGCCCCTTCTCGTGTAGTTCCCCGGGGGCACAGGGCAGCTCCATGGCACCAGCCGCCCAGCCTCCTGCCAGCTTGTTTCCTCTCAGCAGGGTGGCACCTGGGCCTTCTGCCCGTAGGTTCTTCATCCCTTCCAGCTGGGCATGGCTGTGTGAGCTCTTCCTGGTGTATCTTGAGTCCGAAATGGCTAGTGATTTTAACAGAGGTTCTAGCTTTGGGCATGCTGCTCAGGTGTGGGCTATTCTGTGAGCGTCTTTAAAGGGATGTGTCATTGGGAGTCATGGGAGCAGCCAGGTTTTTCCTCCCCTCCGCCCATACCTACTGGCCTGCTAGATTCACCCACATGAGAGAGCTGTACCTGCTGGGTCCCAGTCACAGCCCCTTCCCTGCAGCAGGTCAACATCAAGGAAGGCTGTTGCTTCCAGGGCCCTACCCCAAGCACTTCCTGAATCCCCCCTGCTGTGCCCTTCCTTTCTCCCTACCAGCTGCCTTTGCCTCTGCCCTCTACTGAACCAGCTGCCTGCAGGGTCTCCGTTCCTGCCGCGCAGTGAAGGCTCAGAAATAGTACTATGTAACTTGGGGAGAGCATGGAGTGACGCATTACCACCGCCTTGTTGGCTTGTTCTGACAAGAGACCTGCAGTCACCCCATGTCCTCCTGTCCCGCAGCTCAGAACATCTGCCGGGAGCCTGAGTACCTAGGGAGTCACAAGGCAACTCTTTAATGTTCCACACCCTGCACTCCGATTAGTAAGCTGGTTGACTGTTTGCCAAGTACACTGGGGGAGCTTTCTGTTTTTGAGTGTGTGGTCATGTCACGCTCACGGCTAGAAGAACATGCACCGTGTCTGTCCTGGCTTCCATCTCTCAGTCTTTGACCTGAAGTCTACTCCTGGCCATTTGTGTCGCACCGATGAGGCTGTCAAAACCTGCTTTGCAGCTTTCATGAGTTACACGGGTCTTAAAACAGCTCCCATGTGCTAGAGGCACCCGGGGTTTGTTTGGGATTCAAGGAGTCCTGCGTAGCACATGCTTACCTCATCCTCAGTGCATCTACACCAAGGTGGCTGCCTTCGAGGGAAGTGATTAGACATGGTGGAGCTCAGGTTGGAAAGCTAGTCCATGTCATGACAACAGCAAGACTCCCAGCCCTGCAGAAAGCTTCTCAGGGTGAGGCACTGCTGTCTCCCGGGCACTTGATTCGTGTGCGTGCCACCCCAGCATGGCTGCCCATACTCTGTGTGGTAGATGCCCCCTTGAGAGGCTTCATAATGAAATCTGTACAGTCAGATTTATTAAGTGCACATAGGAGCTATTATTTCACTTTGCGGGTTCTTCTATAATTAGGAAACGACTCCCAATTTCATTAAAGAAGCATAATACATCCGTCTTGGGTCATGTTTAAATGAGGTAATCTTGGTAAGAAACAGATAAAATTACCGATCAGCTTCTGCTCTGTAGTTACAGCTTCATTGTACCAGGTTTCCCCCAGCAGGAACTGCAGAGTTTGGGATGCTGTTCTTCCCATAGATGCTCAAAATGTGTAGCCAGGAAAGCTGGCCTCTTGAGATACTCCTTGTTCCTCACTGGTGGCAAAGCCTGTTAGAGAGAGGCCTTACCCTCTCTGGTCATCTAGGAAACACTAGGTGCCAGCAAGAGCCAGAGTGCTGGGTGATGTTCTGGTAGAACAGCCAGTGCACCCAGGAGGCCGTTTCTCAGCCCCGAGCCCCGGGATGTGTGCCCAGGTGTCTGCTTCTGGGTCACAGCTCCTTTCATGGCCTGGCTTGAAATCCTCATTCTTGTTTCATGGTAGGGTTCTCAGCTGGCTGCAGACGGGTGCTTCCTAAGTCTGTACTCACCCAAATGGGCTAGACTAGTCAGAGGCCCGTGGATGTGACTGGTGACTATGGCTGCCTGTCAGGTGAGAGCTAGACTGGGGATCAGAGCACTCATAAGACCTCTTGTGTAGCTTGTTCTTCCTCGTGTTGATCAGATTTCAAGGTAGAGACTTCCTGGAATGAGTATTCCAAAAGACCTAGGCCATCGGCTCCCTGTGACCTTGTCTTAAAATCCCCACATGTCTTAAATGACTAAGTCCAGTCTTTATTCACCTCCTCAGGTGAGTCACATGTAACACACCACCAAAAGGCAAGGGCACCATCCATTTATCCACTGTGCTGTGTTTCTGCAGAGGAAGCACATTCTCTACAAGAGCAAGATTACATAGACAAGAAGGTCACAGGAGTCGTGTAGAGAGCATAGGAGTGCTATAGCATGCTCAGGATCTGTAGGTGACAGTGAAGATATAGCATGCTCAGGATCTGTAGGTGAGCGCCTAGCATTCAGTGCTGTAGAGAGCGTGGAGAGAGTTGTTTCCAGGGCAACCATGTAACCTCCCACAGAAAAGCTTCTACCCATAGGCCCCACCCCTACCTTAGCCACACAGATCACAGACAGGTAACATTAGAACTTGGCAAGGGGGTCTAAACAGCACACACATTTTCCTGGAAGTTACAGCATGATGTCTTATTTATACTGAACCCTTACAAACGCCAAGTCTTTAAAATTTCAGTCATACGGGAACAACAGATACCAAGAACGTGAAGCCATTTTCCTAAGCTGTGCGTGGTTTGCCTGGTTGAGGAAGCAGAGGTATTGCCTCATTTTGAGGGTGCTTAGGGAAGACTGGAGTGTCTTCTGTCCCTGAAGCAGACACTGATACTGGAGAAGCCATTGAGCCCCGGGCCTCCGGTTATAACCACTTTCCTGACTGCTAGCGGGAAAACAGCTGCCGGTTGATCTCCAGGGGTGCTGGATGTGGGGAGTCTGCTCAACCACTTCTTGCTTTCTCTCTCTCCTGTATGTTCCTCTCCGCCTCCCCAAGAGCCCATACTTGTGCTCATCTGCCCAGAAAGTGTGTAAGCAAGGTGAACAATCAAGCCACGTAGCAGAGACTCTGCCAGGGTAAACTCAGCTTCACAATAGACATGGGCTGGAACATTCATAGTTCCAGCAGAGGGAATGTCCCTGGGTTAGAGGGGTCTGGACAGGCGTGTCTTGTTTGGGGCCGCTGTGGCAAACTGGCAGGGCTGCCGTAAGCAGCACAATTTCCATGCAGTTTGCAGGGTTAGAAGTGCAGCATGGTTGGGTGAGGATGAGGCTCTTGTTGCATCTGCAAATGGAAGGAACAGCATAAGAGCACTCTCTGGGGCCTTACGAGGGTGCCATGGGGTCAGACAGGCGACTCCGTCATAAACCCTGTCTTCGTCAGTCCTATGCCAAAGGTTCCCTCTTGATGTTCTTACAATGGGGCCTTGTATCCCAACACACATTTGTCTTCAAGATAAATGCTTATTTTACAGTACTGTATTACTTCTCCGAATGTACTCATAGGGACTGTATTGTATACCACCAGAAGAGCATTTAGCAAGGTTAAAGAACATATTTCAGGAGGTGTGGAGGAGGGAAAGGACACATGATACAAATTAACCCTTTGGGCAGGAAAGTTTGACAGGTATGGGAGGGGCTGAACCCTGCTACTTGCCAGCTTCTAGGTAGATAGGCTCAGCTGGATTCAGTGTTCCCCGTTCTTCAGTTTCTGAGAAGTCGACACAGAAGCACCCCCCTCCAACTGGGAGGAATATTATCTGCCCACCTCGCCCTCACTTCCTCTTTGCCTATTGGTGTCAACCAAGTTCCTCCTATGTAGTCCTCTTGGGTGACAGTTTCTGGGGAGATGTGGATAAATATCTACTTACCTCACGGAAGGAACTGAAGGCAGACCAAAGTCATGATGCCTCCAAAGTCCAGCTTGGTAAATGAACTTGTTGCAGGTAACACAAGAGCATGAGTGAAGATACTTACAAAAACTTTATATCTCAGAGGCAGATATACCACCCAGACACCCCCAAATATGGGTGCCAGCTTGTGAAAGGGGCCACCCTGAGACTTCCTGCGGGACTTTCAGGCAGCTTGCAGGCTGGAGAGTCTCTTCGTTTTGGCAGTCCTCACTGCTTATATAACCTGAGAAGGGAGGAGCCTTGTGAATCTGTTAAGTTTCAGGGACTCCCTGAGACTTGCTAGTCATTTTAAGACTTCCCAAGTGTTAGGGGGCTTCCCCCCACCCCCCAGAATGGGATGTTTCACATTGCTGTGTAGAAATTGCTACATAATAGATAAAGCGTTGTGCTCTGAGGTGAGTTAGGTACACAGCTCTTGTTGTGCAAAGACAGAAAGCAAGCCACAGGGTAACAGCAGGTTATAAGGGGTGCTGTGAGAAAAAGGTAAAAAATAATGAGGACAGGCGGTGGTTCTCTAGGCTGATCAGCATCACCCTTGCAAGACAGTGGCATTGGTATGTGTCATGTGCTATCTTAAAGGTTCTTAAACTGCATGCTGTTAGGGTTCAAATTATGACTCCTTTTTTTTTTTTTTTTAATTTCTCTGAGCCCAAGTTGCAGGCTGTAGATCCCTCCTGACCGACACTGTGCTCATGACAACTGTCTCTCCTCAGGGAAAGGAGACGTGTTTGGAGATGTTTTCTGGAAGGAAGCTACCCTTGCACAGTCCTGTGCTAATGTGAGGGCCTTGACCTACTGCGACCTCCACGTGATCAAGAGGGACGCGCTGCAGAAAGTGCTGGAATTCTACACAGCCTTCTCGCATTCCTTCTCCCGGAACCTGATTCTCACCTACAACCTGAGGAAGAGGGTGAGCTGGCGGCTTTGATTCTTTCTATGCTTTTTCCTGTGCGCTTTGGGTAACTGCTGGGCCTGGGGCAATCCTTGAGCTGTTTAAGTGGAGAAGAGCATTCTGAGCCAGTCCTGCCTGCTGCTTGCTCTGGGGAGCTTTGGTTACAGTGGAGAGGAGAGCAAGTGTGTTGGACTAGAAGATGGCCCAGCCTTGGTATAGAGGGATTTTGCTGTGTCATTGTATGGGCTGTAGTTCCTAGTACCACGTGGACCTCCCAGTACTGTGAAAAGATGGGTAAACTGTGTCTTCTTGCCCATAGAAAGGCCACACGGAGCCGCCTGAGTAATGTCTCCTGCATCTCCAGGTGGCTGGGGCCTGTGGAGTGGGGGGGTAAAGCCTCCAGCTAGTGGCCGGTAGTGATACTTTATGAGAAAAACATGAGTTCAGCAAAGAAGCCATGGAATGTGTTGTCTGGGGGATGTTTTGTATCCAGGTTCTTGAGAAATCAGGAGTTTTAAGAAAAGAAAATGTCTTTCCGGAAGCTGTTGGGTTTTTTTTTGTTGTTGTTTTGTTTCACACTACGTCATCTGAGTTTTTGTATTGTCTTTTCATTCTTTAGTGTCTCATGTTTGGTTTTCCTTGTTTCTTTTATTCTGTTTTAAGACAAGCTCTCACCATGCAGCCCTCAAACTTTCACTACTCCTGTCTCAGCCTCCCAAAATTGATACCTGCCTTCAGACTGACTTTCTTATATTTCATCTGTAACCTTTGGTTAAACACTAGTGTGGTCACACCAGACCAAGAGGGACCGCTCAGAAGGCTTTTCTTAAGTGTTTGCCTATAGTGACCTCATCCATCCACTAACCCACCTCTCATGGTCCTGGGCCCTGGCTCTAGCTGTATGTCTGGTTTGTGCTGGCCTTTCTAATGGCCAACACCCTCAGCTTGATCATCAGGCTCTGTGGCTTTCAGCTTCGCTTTCTGGTATGAATTCATGTTTTATTTCCTTCCTTGTGATCCTGGCCAAATCCTCAATGCCAACTTGGAGTTCTCAGGATGCAGCAGTGGCGAAGGGCAGGGAGTCCTCAAGGCCCTCACAGAATCCTCAGGGCCTTGTGGAATTCTCGGGTTCTCTCACAGAGTATTCAGGGCACAAAGCCCCTCACTCAGGCTGCTCCATGGGCCAGACAACCTAGAGGCAGATATAGCCTTCTTGCCTATGTCTGCCCCTACCACTGTAACTTCCTTCATGCTTGCACATTTCAGCACAGCTTACCTGCTTGTGCACATGGGACACAAACTTAATCCCTGAACCCTACCTACATCACCCCACCCCCCAACACTCAACCCTGTGACCTGAACTGTGACCTGAACTGCTCCCATGAGAAGGGTTACACACAATGTCTGTGTCATGGGTTGACAAACTCCTGCCATCCAGCCACTGAAAGATTCATTGCCTCATTAGGGCTCTCTTGGTGCCAGATGAACTGGACAACATAAAGAAAACTGAAGACTCTCTCCCTTCAGGGCCCTAAACCTAACAGAACCGCTGTATGTACAGGGTTACAGAAGCTCATGAAGCTAACAGTGACACGAGTCCCCAAAGTGTGTAAGAATGAGGGAAGGGACAGCTAAGGGGGGTCAGAGAACCCATGCCCAGGGAATGAGTCAAATGCAGAGGATATGCTGGCATAAGTGAAGGGCCAGGTAGTCCACTAGGAGAGCATCTGACAGAGTTTAGAGGAAGACACCTGAGCCTGGCCCTTGTAACCCATGCGCAAACTCTGTTGGGAGCAGCCTTTGGCTGTGCACAGTAGGTCTCTTCCTGCTCCAGTCTCTCAGGTGGCGTTGCCTGGAACATATTGCTCGGAGACCTGGGAGCACCAGAGTATCCCATGTGCTCAGGGCGCAGCCAGGAACTTGTGCAGCATTCGGCAACAAAGGGAAAGAGGCAGGCCTCTGTTTCCCATCATGCAATACACGGTGATGGAGAAACGAGTTCTACAGATCCTGGATTTGAAGCCTGCCCACGTGACTTCCAGGGTGGGCTGGGCAGCGCTGGGGAAGTGTCTCTCACTTGTCTGCTGCCTGGGAACATGGGATGCTTGATGGAGATCCTTTTAGCCAAGTGGATTCTCCTAAAATCTATTTTTTGCTTTATTTCTTCTTTCTGTGAAAGCCAGTTGATTATAATCAGCTTTCAGCGTTGCTGGTGATAATGGGTTGAAAATACACAGTTTGAGTTATTTGGAGGAGTAATCATTTTGGAATAATTGTGGATCAAATAAATCTGTAAAAAAAAAAAACATTAACAAAAGGCAATGATGTCTTAGTGGTCAGACTGGTTTTATGCATACACAGTGGTTGGCAGCTCTGGAGCAGAGGAGGAATCAGAGCTGTGGGCAGCCTAGAAATGTCCTTTCAAGTGCCAGATGCCAGAGAAGACAAGGTGGTGCTCTGTGTGTGGACCTGAGGGTGTTTAGGGTCCCTTATTCCCCCACTCAGGAGCATCATGAGAGGAACTCGGGTGTCTAATGAAGAGTCAGGCTGCTTGACCTCTGAACTTCCCTTCTATCCCAATTGCCTCTAAGTGTGGCATAAAGCCAAAGGAATTTTAGTGACAGACTTTATGCAAAGAACTAGCCTTTTCATGGAAAAAGAGACTTTTCATTTTGGTGCAGCCATTGTCATCTCCCATTGTGTCCTTCTGTGAATAAATTCATGGTTGCAGAGGGCACGGGAGATGAGAACAGCACATGCCTGAATTATTCTCTAGCTACATTTTTCTGACAAAGTGAAGTTATTTTTCTGGCTGTTCCAGCTTGGCAAAAATCAAGTGAATTATTTGCAGAGAGTTCTGAGGACACAGGCAGCATCCGTCTGGGGCTGTCTCATCTCATACCCCTCCTCCAGCACACAGCAGAAACTTTGAGCCAGAATCCTCAGTCACCAGCCATCTCTCTCCCTTGTCCTCACCATCCCCACGCCACAGAAAGGACATTTTACAGAAGTGCCACAGAGGTGGCTGGGAATGAAAGAATTAGAACCCAGATTATTTCCAGACCAGAAACTTCTTGGAGCCTCCTGGCTTCCCCCAGCTTCCATAACCCAAACCTTATCTCTGTGCCTCTGAGCACGGGCAGATAAGCATTTTGCAGCCCTCAGACCTACTTTAGAGCGCAGCTAAAGAAAGGTCTTGTCAGGGTGTTCTGTCCTCCACAGTCATGTAAGGTCAGTGTGGAACCAGACCTGGGGGCAGTCAGCACTGACCTTCAGTTTTTCTTGCTTGTGAGTTTTGAGACAGATAAGATTGATTTGGATCCTGCCTCTGGTGTTTGTTTGTTTGTTTGTTTATTTATTTAATTCTGGACAAATAAGAAACCTGCTCATCTTAAAGATGGAGAAGATTAAGTGATAGAGCTTGCTGGGTGCTTACAGACATAGCCCTAGGCCACAGGGTGCTGGGTTAAGTTGATTTTTACTGCTTCCTCTTCGGCAATACTCCACCCATTATCATCCTGTGCCTTTTCACAGAGGGGCCTTACTGCCTCCGCGCACACCCTCTGCTCTGCAGTTCTCATGACAGCTGCAGAGCTATGCAGAGCTATAGGCCCGTCACCAGAGAGTGTGGGGAATCCAACGTCCTTGCTGCTTCTGAGTGGAGCAGCCTGTGAGAGTCATGAAGAGAAGAGAGTGGGACCATCATCCAGAGCCTGGCGGGGTGCTGGCTCTGCAGGCATCTTCCTGTAGGCCCTGAGGTATCTTCTGCAGGCCCTGAGGTGTCTTCTGCAAGCCCTGAGGTATCTTCTGCAGGCCCCAAGGTGTCTTCTGCAGGCCCTGAGGTATCTTCTGCAGGCCCTGAGGTGTCTTCTGCAGGCCCTGAGGTGTCTTCTGCAGGCCCCAAGGTGTCGTCTGCAGGCAGTTCTCCTGCTGCTGAGAGTAAGATATCACCAACTCCAGGACCATGAGAGCAACAGCACCACCCCAGTGGTGATTTATCCACAGAGCTGCTATGGTGTTAGCAGGTCATTGTGTTTTCTCAAGGGTGTAAACGAGGAGGTGGTACAGAAGAGAATCCCCTTTCTAAGGCCACCCAGGTACTGACTGGTAGATTCTGAGTCCTCCCGGCTGTGCACTGAGGTTAAGGTGTAGTCCCCCCCTGGCTGCCCAGCCCTGGCAAGTGGTACTCAGCCTTTCACACTGTGACATCCTTTGGCTTTCTTTGGGTCTGTTGACCTGGGGAATAGGCTGGCTGTGTCCTAAGCATCTCCAATGTCCTTTGCTCCCACCAGCGAACTCAGACCCCAGACTAGGGGTGAGGCACTAGAAGTACACAGAGATTTACCATCTAGCTGGTGTGCTGGGGTCAGGCTGCCCTGAGCACACTACTAGGAAATCACTGCTTTGGGCTAAGGTCCCATTTGGATTCAGGGTTGCTGATGACAGGCAGGGTACTCTTGGGCACCTAAGCCTCTTCTTCATATGTAAAAAGAAGCTAATATTTACGGTGTAGTGACTAACATCTGTAATTCTAGCACTTGAAAAGGAGGATGAGGCAGAAGGATTGCCACTAGTTCAAGTCCAGCTTGGAGTGCACAGCAAGTTCCAGACTAGCTTAGGCTACAGCATGAGGCTTTGTCTTAAACAAAGCAAGAACAAAAAGGAGGTAACACAAGGGTTCCCCACTTGGTGTTATTGACAGTCTTGTGCATCTTGAAACAAAGTTTAACATGGCATAGCAAAGCTGGGTGTGGTGTCTCATGCCTAGAATTCCAGCCCTTAGAGGGTAGAGGCAGGAGGATTGCAAATTCAAGGACAAACTGGGCTCTAAACTGAGTTTGATGCCAGCCTGGGCAATTTAGTGAAACCATGTCTCAAAACCCAACACAGTCAAGGTAACCTGTCCCTGTCCGCACTGGCCCCACGTCTGCCCACCCCCAGCGCTGCTTCAGGCTTGAGGTCATGCTTGCTCCCTGTGTGTTAGTTGCAGATCCAGCTCGTTGGCTAATGATCTGTGTGGGCTCCACATCGCTGTGAATGCAAAAGGAGTGTTGGGCCTTGGTGCTCAGGGATTGATCATTAGGACAGTGGATCAAATGTACCACAACTCCAGGACACCAGCATACAAGCAATTAGGTAATTACCAGCAGCCAGTGCCAGGGATAATTGGCATGCAGGTAACTGGCTGTGGCTCTGTCCTCCGGAGTGGGGCTTTCTTTTCAAAGCCTATATTATTGTGTACGCAAGTATTTTTTGCAGTGTTTGCTTATGATAATTTATTCCAGGAGGGATTTTTTTTTTTAAATCATAATTAAGGCTCAACCTGGTGTGTTTCGGAGGGAGCTGATACCAGTCACCAGTGCTTTCTAAACAGGGGCTTTCTAAAGCAAAGGTTGCCATGGTGAATGGTCTTGAATGCCATGTGTACATTTCTAGCCCACTTTAACCAGAAGACATTGTGCTTTACAGAAGGAGGGCTCCGAAGCTCAGCGGTCTGTAGAGAGCTCTGCTCGTAGGTGGTTGGGAAGCCTCTCTGTACTTTGTTCTTGTGGAAGGGGGTAAGCTAGGAAGAAAGACTATAAAACCAGGTGCTTAGGAATAGCGTGCATCTTCCTGTTGGCTGCTGGTGTGTCATAGCCTGGGTTTTTAAATGATCTCTGCAGAGCCAGTACTTTCCTTGTCATCCCACCACAGTGAAGGCTTCTGCGAAATTAAAATCATCTATTAGACTGTCAGGCCAGAGGGATAATAAAGTCACAGTGCTGAGATTAGAGGTGGCGAAAGGTGACTGATGACGGGAGTGACACAGCCGTAATCTGCGTGAAACAACAAGATATAAATCAAAATCAGCCTCCTCTCTCCTCAGCAGGACCGGGCGGTGGTTCAGGGCACCTGTGCAGGCTTTCCGGGGTCCTGGGGAAGACTGAGTGCCATCTCACAGAGCAGTAGTCAGGCTGCTCTTCTGCTTCTGAGAACACGGAAGTTCTGGGCTGAATGTGAATTTAGGAAATGTCACCCCCTGGCTAAGCTCTGCCACGTGCTGGCTGCAGTTAGGGACTGGTGCATGGTCAACAAATATGGCTGTGTCTGGTCTGTGGATTCATACTGCTTCCCCCACATGTGCCACAGGACGGGATGACGCAGAGCCAGGCATGCTGCCTCACTCGTGACAGGGCACACAGCCTGCTGTGCTCCTTCCACCTGTGGGAAGGTACACGGAACACTCGGATGGGGTGGTAGGGAGCTGTTGTTGGAAGTGTGATCTTTCTTAAGTCAGTGTCAGACAGTTTTTTTATTTCCCTCTGAAAAGTGGTTCCTAGATTTCATATAAGTACATAAAATCATGCATCTATACATGGCATGAGAGTAAAAATAGGGCTTCCAGGGCACTGAGGATAGAGGGGACAGGGAAGACGGCATGGACTAATAAGCCAACGTGCAACATATACTTTCGTGAAGATATCCTTAACATAATATTTTGCAACAAAATACACAGTGCATTTTTTGAGGAAAATAAACCTTTGGCCACATCTTTAAAATACGTAACTGCTGTAGTCTGAGTACATGAACTCCAGGCTCGACTCGGCTTCGCAGCCACAGGGACTTCCTGAACGCTCTGGCTCCCGGTTTGTCCATTTGTACAGTGACCAAGCGATCGGTGGGTGTGCTGCCCCTACCGTAGCCACTGCTGGAGATGGGGCCGGTCTAGAACTTAGGACTGATGCTGGCTGTGCCCAAGTGTGTGGCTGATGAGGAGCTCAAGCATCCTATCAGTTGCTAAAGTGCAAAAGGAATGGAGGACAGGGGAACTGAATTCTAATATTCAGGAATCTCCTGGTCAGATCATTCCAAAACTGTATCTTGGGAGCCTCTGTTAGCACCTTAGAACGGAGCTGTCATCAGGAGGTTCCCGGAAGGACAGTTCTGCCAACTGCATCATGGGTAGAATTTCTCCCAATCCTGACTGTATGGGGGAGGGGCACCAAAGGGTGTGGCCACTGATCTTGACTCCAGTCAGTTGACTCCATGTGCTGTGTTTGCATGTGACATGCTGTGGGTGCCACAGACTGGGGAAGACCTGACCTAGTCCAGAGGAGCCCAAGGCTGGTGCACTCTGTGGGGAGGAGCACGTCTTAGCCCTGCTTCCTCAGGTGTGCTAATGAGGCCCAGGTTGGGAACTTAATAACCAAGTGAGTCATTCATTCACTGACACAGAAGCTTTGTGCAGAATGGATGGTGGCTGAGCCTCAGAGCTGAGTGTTGTCTATGAAGCACCAAGAAGCAGAAAGATGTTCCAGACTGGAAACACACGAATGCACACCCACACCCACAACCGCCCCCCCCCCCACACACATACACCAGCTTCAGGAGGCTGATGGTGCTCCTAGCCGGTCTCAGAGCTTTGCTAGTGAGTCCCTTTCCTTGTTAACCAGGCACATTCTGCACGTCTGACACGTCTCCTGTGTGCATGCACTTCCTGTTTTTATGTAAGTGCTCTTTCTACTATTAAACTTGTCTCTAGGATTTGAGCTTATCCTCTACATTTCCCAGCCAGTCTTAGACGATTTTATTCTAGCACCTCCTAGGAAGTAGAGTCGGGCTGTGTGCCCAGGCTGTGACTCTCATGGCAGCGCCTGCCTTTGAAGGGGGCAGTTGCATAGTCATGCCAGCAACTCTCCTCCAAGGGGACTGTGAGCCCCTGTGTGAGGAGTCATGTGCCCAGTCTCTCGGTGTCTGCATGCGCCCTATCTTGGTCACTCTACCCCTTCTCTCACTAGAAACTTTGTTGGCTTTGGTTTCTCTTTACTGGTGTGACATGACAGCTCTGTTCTTCGCTCAGACCCCTTGAATGAGACCTCTGGCCCCTTGGGGATGCCTCCTCCACGTTGTGCCTCTCTGATCTCGTTCTAGGGGCAGCAATTTTAACCCAGCAAGCTCCCACCCACTTCTGCAGCTCTCATTACACTTCTAGTTAACTACCTACTGAGCGTCTCCCTTGCTGTCTGGAAGTCTCACAGGGGCCAGGCCACATCTAATTGACCCACTTTTCTGTCCTATCCAGTTGACTTAGAACATTAAGAACTCAATGAACACACAGTCAAACCACCAATAAGAAAACAGACTTCCCCTGACCAGTACCATGCTTCCCTCCTGGTGCTACATGCAAGATGGCATGTTTAGAGGAACCTTCCTTCTTCCTCCCTCTGCAGCATTGTCCCTATCTGTTGTAATATTCCTGGCTCATTGCTGTCCCAGAGGCCTTAGGTATGGAGGACCTCAGCCAGCAACAAGTAATAATCACCTTTCTTTATTATCTCCTCTGCCAAGTGTGCATTGACGTCTTAGCATATATTATGGTCTCATTAAGGTGCTAAGGATACCTCGGCCCCGAGGGTTAAATGGCGCCACCTGAGCTGAGGAGTTAATCGGCCTCTAATCGGAACTGATCTGGCAATGACCGAGATCGGGCCCTGCATTTGTGCTGGTCCTCTTGCAAGTGGTGACACAGCCTCTGAGGATGGGGCGGCAGCTCTGGCCTAGAGGTCTTCCCTCTGAGAGGAGGCTGCAGCATCCATGCCAACTGTCTCCTGAGAGGCTCCATGCATGCAGCAGGTCCCTGGACAGTGCCCAAGTGTATGTGGGCATTGGGCAGACAGCTGGGGCTTGCCTGATGGTTGTTGGTGCTGGTGTCTGCTCACCTGGGCCCCGGGATGGGCCCTGAGTTCCTGCTGCTGAGCTTTGGAGCATCCTGAGGCTGGGTGATCCTGACCAGCTCCTTTCTGTGGCTCATCTCTGCAGAGGTGACAGAAACCTCTATGGCAGGAATGCTTGGCGACACAGTTTGCTTCTAGCCATCGTGAGAGGCCAGAGGACTGAGAATTTACAGCTAGATGTCAGCTAAAGTGGAGATTCACTGCTTGTCAGGACTCAAGCAGAGGCCCAGAGCCTGGCCAGGACTGGATCAAGCCTGGACGGCAGGAAGCTTTGCCAACCACGAACTAGGGAAGCAAGGAAGAACTTTAGGCGGGTATTGAGGAGAGGCGTCACTTTACCCACCTGGAGAGAAAGCTGGGCCCTTCCCGGTACCCCTGAGCTCTGTGAAGGTGCCTCATTGTTGGGTGGCTGTTTTGAGTGACTGTGTTTAATGATTTAATGTTTATTTGTCTGGATTGCTAGGCTGAGAACAATAAAATCGATTTGCTAAGCAACAAGAACTCAAGAAAGCGTGCAGAGGGAAAACCCCGGCCAGTCCCACATCTCCTCCAAGTCCCAAATGCACCCCTGCCTCTTCCCTATCTGTTTTTGCCCCAGGAGAAGTTGCCTGAAGATTCTGTGGGAAGTGCTCAGGTTTTCGGGGCAGGGCATCCTTCAGGGCTGGCTTTCTTCTCTGTAGAGCAAGTGGGCAAGTGGGCCAGCAGGGATAGAGAAGTGATATTCCCAGGGGGCTGAGTCCTCTCCAGTCCCACCACTCACAGCGGTATTGTAGCAACCCAGCAGCTCCCAAACCGTTGGCTTCCCAGGCTTCTGCATCCACGTGACTGCTCCTGTGCATAGTAATGAGAGCTGGCATATTTTCCATGACAGGCTTATTTTTTTAAAAGCCCCTTTGCTTCAGGCAGCAGGCTGAGGATTGTGCCTTCTTCCTTCAAGATCTATTTGCAGACAGCTTATTTGCCCTACTGCATTTCCCACCATACTTCTTTGCAAGTCCGTGAGTCAGATAAGGAGCTAAGTTCTGGTTTGTGGAGTACAGCGTTTTAAAGGAGGTCACCTGTACATGCTCTGTGGCTTCTAAAATCCTGCACGCTGCAGGCCACGCATGACGCCTCCTTTCGGGGGTGTATGGCATTGCACTCTAACTCTAGGGGCCCTCCGGGACCACATGGCTGAAGAGGGGTTCTGCAGGCTTGGGATAAACCCCACTGTAGATGGTGGCGGTGGGAGAAGAGTGTGTCAGGAGAGAACACAGGACACGGGATGTTGGAACTCTGGACAGAGAGAAGGCTCTAGCCCACAGCCAGTAGGGCCGTGCAGTGACTGGCCGCATGTCTACCCCTGAGGCCCTAATCCCAGCCCTACCTGAGCTTGAGCTGGGGAAGCAGCAGTGGTGCCCAGCGCATGCAGTGGGTCAGTGCTGCTTGATTTGGTTGGCAGTGGGAGGACACAGAGCATTTCCCTCAGAAATGGAGGACCTGAGGAGACAGGCAGGGAGAAGCAGGGAACCTGAGAAATAACCGGGAAGTTGCCCAAGCCTGAAGGGTTTGGGAGTGTAAGTGGGTTCTGCACGTATTGTTTTTGGAGGAGAGGAAGCTGTGCCTGTTTGGCGCAGCCTAACTCCTTACCCAGGGGGGCAGATGCCTTTGCAGACCCCAGACTGTGAGCTGGGCTAGAAGAAGGGCTTGCTGCCAGATCCATGTTTTTCTGGCCCTCCTCTGCTGGCCCGAGGTGCACAGCAGCAGAGAGGCCTGGTTTGGCTGTTGAACCACTGGCTGGAGAGCCGCCAGCATCTTCATCCTGGGCTTTGTGTTAAGCACTTCCTGATTCCTCCCTGACACTTCTCTCAGGCTGCAGCCTCAGCAGGAATGTGTTCAGTGCTAAGCCTGTTGCCTAGAGCTGGAGGCCCAGTTAGCTGTGGTCACCAGCAGCACCACCCCGGTGAACCTGTCAGCAGAGCTGTGCCCCGGGTCAGCAGAGCTGTGCCCCGGGTCAGCACGGCTCCCACCCCATGCATTCTGGGCTCCTGCCTCCCTTCCTGCCCCTGCAGATGGCTGGTCTCGGTGCCCAGGGTCGCAGTATGGCGTGGCCGGAGCGACATCCTTGCTATCCCAGCATGGGCTCTGGTCACTGCTGCCCCTCTCCTCAGAGCCAGGCCCTGTCTGAACTTGTGGCATACCCCTCACAGCCACAGCCTGAAGGTTGACTGCTATCCAGGTGCACTGACCTCCTTGTGGTATGTGTGTTTGTGTGCCTGTGTGTCATTCTGTGTGTTTCTCTGTATGTGTGTGTCTTTGTGTCTGTATTGTGTGTGTATGTATGTGTGAATGTCTGTGTTGTGTATGTTTCCCCATAAATAAATGCTCCCAGAAGCTACACCAGGGGAAGAGGGTGGAGGGATAGTGCATCTAGCTCTTCCTGGCTGCCAGTTCCCATGAGTGGCCCCTGCCCCTGCCAGTCATTAGTGGGGAATCAGCTTGGCTTGACCAGGAAAGCTTTGTTCCTTATTTTGGGGAGATGGAGGGGTTGGCAAAGTGCCATGCAGTGGTTAGCAGTTTGTGGCCATGCACTTCATAGAGACGGAATGTTCCCATCCAAGACACTGGCTTTGTGAAAAATCTTTAATAGTTAAAATGGACTGGGCAGAAGGGGCTGTTGAGTGAATAGAAAATGTATATATGAGACACTTGAGGGCCAGGGCCTCTTAAACAGGGACCTTTCAAGGAGTTTAAAAATAAACCATGGCTTCAGCCTCCCAGAGCTGACCATAGGACACTTCCACTCCCGAGGCTTTGGCTGAGGCAAGCGGTAGATGGGGAGCCATGGGTCTGAGCCCGTCCATGGCAGGCCCTGCTTCCCTTTCAATGGCCAAGGGCAGCCTGTGTGGCATTCTGGCTCTGGCTGTCAGCGCTATCCGAACCTTGAGTGTCCAGTTACTTTCTTAGTTTGCAGCTGCCTTGCACAGTTCTTCTAGTATTTGTGTGCACCCTGTACTTCTAGGTTTCTCTGGATTCTCATGGTGAATTGCCTGGGGAATATCTTGAAGGTGCTGCTATGACACCACGACCCTCAGCACAGTCACACTGGGATTTCCTACTATATTAGTGCCTTGTACCACTAATTATCACAAGTTTGATGGCTTTAAATATCAGGCATTTTTATCTCACAGCCCTCCAGTCCAGAGATTGGGATTCAAAATATCTATCTGTAAGGCCACACTTCTTCTTGGCCTGTAGGGGAGGACCCTACCAGCCTCTGGTGGCTCCTGGGTGTTGTCAGCTGGTGGAGCCTGGCTTTATTCCCTGTCAGTATTCAGATGCTCCTCAGCCCCTTGTCTGTGTGGAAAACCTCCCTCTCCTTTTTTCTGACAGAACATCCATGTTTGGAAGCCAGCCAACTCAGAGGGGTCCATCTTGAGATCCTAGCAGTGGCTGCATTTTCAGAGGCTGCTTTTCTGCTTAAGGTCACAAGCCTGAGCAAGACTTTGGACTTGGAAATACATTTAGAAGCACACACTGTAATCCACTGCTCCCCGCTTGTCCGCTGCACCCCACTTTCTATTCCTCTCCTTTCTCCTTCCTCCTCCTCTTCTCCCTTTTCCTCTCTCCCTCCCAGCCCTCTCTAAGGCCTTAAGCCTAGCACAGACAATGCCTCTTCTTGCAAAACATGTTCTTGTGCAAGCCACATTTCTTTGCCTTAGTGGTTTTGGAATGGGGTCCAAGCATTGGGTTAATTACTGGTTTCTTTAACCCTCAGAGTAAAATCTCATTTTTCTCAGGCTTCTCATGAGCAGTGGCTACCCTGAGGAACCATCTGCTTGAGAGAGGGGTTTGTGGAACACTAAGGATCTGGGTATCTCAGGTGCTGGCCTGAGCGAGGCAGCAGCCACAGCTTCCTACCAGCAGGGGTCAAATGTGGTAAGACACCAGAGGTCACGAACTTGGCTTCATCTCAGATGGTTAAGAACAATCTATGGCTGACTTTCTAGCTGAGTAATATTCTTGTTCTAAATCTTAGTTTTTCATTTTTTTATTAATTCAATTTTCATCTCAGTCATAGGCCCCTCCCTCCTCTCCTTCCAGTCCCATCCTCCCACATCCCCTCTCTCCTATTCCTTAGAATAGGGGAGCCCCCCCCCACCTAGACACTCCAGCTCATCTATTCACATGAGGACTGAGTTCTTCCTCCCCTGTGCCTGGTAGGACAGTTCCATCCGGGGGGAAGTGATCAGAAAGCAGACAACTTAGTCCATGTCAGAGATCTCCCCCACTCCCCTGACTATTGGGCCCACATGAAGCCTAAGCTGCCCATCAGCTACTTATAAGCAGAGGACCTAGGGCCCGACCAGGCATTGTCCTCTGGGCCCTAGCCGATTGTCTCTGATAGTCTTCTTGTGGAGCTTTTGTCAGCTTCTAAACAAGGTCCAGACCTGGAGATCTCGTGCAGTTGAGTGGCTCTGTGCCGAGCCCCACTGAGCTGTAACGGCCACAGAGCCTGCCAGAGCTTATTTCTGTGTGGGGATCTTCTCAGCCTTGCCTCTCCCATCACGACCCAGTCCAACTTTCAGGGGCAGTTCTAATTCTCTTCTCTGCTCACCCCCGTCCTGAGGTGTCTCTTCCGAAGGCTCTGCCTGGGGTTAACTCCCTCGCTTTCTGGGGAGAAGGGAGTTCCCACTATGAAGTTAAGCAGGGCACCTGCACAGGGCACTCATTACTCTGGGCCATGGGCTGGACTCAGGGTCTACCACGTTTGTCCCCAGAGCAAGTTCTGAGGTGACCTTCGTTAATATACACTGGGAACATTAAAAGAGTTCTTATGTCTTCACCAGCCTTGCACACTAATACTCTTCCTATGTTCCCATGCCGTCTGCTCCAGAGAGCAGAAAATCTAAGCCCCATTGTAAGTTGGCACCCACTCCACACTTGTCCCTGCTTGACTTGCAATTCCTTTCTTTATCCTCTGACTCCCCTGTAATCCTAGCCCAGCCCAGCCAAAATAAGATTCCACCTACAGATCAACAGACTTTAAAATGCAGTTGGAAGACCATGATTCCTTCCGTGTGACTTGGCTTACAGAATTAAAGATTTGGGAGAAAGGTTAAATTTCTAAGCCTCAATGGGCTCTGTTTCCATGAGAACCCAAACTGTGTCTAGTTTTACCCACTCAGCCCCAAACAGGCTTGTCAGGGCTTGCATTGCTGGGGTTTAAATGTCGCTGAGTCTCAGGTATGGCCTGGCTCTTCCATCTTAGAGCAGACAATACCCAGAGAGGTCCCTATGAGAAACGGCCCCATGCTCTACCCAGGACAGGCTGGGAAAAGGCTTGGTCAAGTGACCCTGCAAACTTTACCTTTCCTCCCATGGACTATGTGCCCGAGGCTCGGAATAAAGCCGGATGTAGCTCAGGGGAGCTAATCAGGAAGTGCTAGGGGATCCCAGGATAAGACAGCCCAGCCAGAGAGAGTGGGCAGCTGGTCAAAAACTTAGTCCTCTCTCAGCAAACCCTTGTGATGAGGGGTGGGCTCTTTGGGGAAGGGGGAGCAGGTTGGCCTTGAGTGCCACCTCTATGGAGCTGTGTGCTTGGCCAAGGTTCTTGTTAGGATTATGTGACTCATACTCTTCCACAGCAGTCTCTCAGTTTCTTTTATTACTGTCCACAAGTGTAAGCCTCTCGCCAACATGAAGCCTTGTGTTGGGTGTGGAACTGCAGCTGCTCCAGGAGCAGAGGCTGCCTTCTCAATCTCTGCAGCCGATTGGCTGTGAGGGTGTACAGCTGGCTTGGATGGCTGACGCTGGGCATGAGGATGTGCTCGTGGCTAAGAGAGCTCAGAGATGAGCCTTCCACCACCAGCCACCCCAGTAGGAGAGTCTGCAGGCATTTGGGACATGGGAACATGGACAGAGCAGGTTCTGTTGGCTTCCTCTACCTCCCCCATGATGCTCACCCCAAGACCTGGCCTCCCATGCCAAAGCCGTGCCCCTGAAGAGAGGGAATGGAGCCACAGAGGATACATGAGGTCAAAGCACAAGGCTGCAGAGCCTGACACGGCCTTCCCACCAACGGCACACTCAGTGTAAAGCTGGCTGCTCCCCAGTCCCTGCTCCAGGGCCGACTCAGTGAGTGGCTTTCATGTGTTGTCCTTAGAAGCTGCTCCTGGGGGCAGTTGGGTGACCATGTGTGGCTCCTTACCAAGATGGGCATGTCTCCTTCCACAAATGTAACCCAGTGGGTGGAGTGGTGCAATTGGAACTGGGAAAATCCCAAACTGTATAGTTGTTTTGTTTGTTTGTTTTTGTATAGTGTCATAGAACACTGTCGTGTTTACATGTGTCGTTAATGGACTAAGGACCGTGGAAGGCCGCTGTAAAAGGGTAGAGTGCTTACTTCCATGTGAAGACGGGTGGGCTGTGTGTCCTCCATGACCTCATTGACTCTCCACGTTGTCACCGTCTGTGAAGCTGCGCACTAGATCCCCAGTAGACACAGTGGCACATGCCAGCCCTGTCCTTTGCCACCTAAGGACTGACCCATGAGACAAGGATTTAAGACACTTAAATGGCATTCAACGTCCCTTCTTCTTGTTCTTGACCGCACACTCAGAAACTAGCATGAAAGAAAAGCTCTGAGGTCTAGAACATGTGCCCCTTGCTGAGCCCCCACTTCCTGAGCCCCAGAGTCCTAATCCGGCTGCTCTATAGAGCAGGCAAAACACACAGCCCAGCACTGTGGTCACATTGTTCTCCGGCTCTCCAGACTGCGTCCAGTAACATCAGGGGAGGAGGAGGATAGAACCCCACAGCCCAACCACATTTCCATAAAGTCAGGTTGGCAGGTGCCCTCAGTTCAGTAAAGACAGCTCAGCCCCTGCCCTTTCCCCTCCTTCTCCAGCACCCTCTTTGGTCCTCAGGGAATCCTATCATACCACCTTTATATCTCTGTGGTCCATCTGCTGCTCATCCAGGAGGTCCCAAAGCCATGCAGAGTCTACACACCCTTTCTTTGTACCCCTCTTCGGGAAACCCTGGTGTGCCCTCTGCACGGGGCCCCAGTCTGCAGTGTGAGGTAGTAGCTGCTGCTCTCGCAGTGTGCCCACACAACAGTGTGAGGAGTGGCCTTCAAGGCTCGGGTGGCTCAGAGGAAGGCTGTGCTCAAAGGCACATGTTGCTGAGGGTGGTTCTGCCATTGTGTGACCCTGAGCTGAGCACCCTCCAGAGCTTGAGTTTCCTCGTTAGTGTTAGCATTGTCAGGAGGGCCAGGTAAGAACGCTGTTACACTGTGCACTGTTAAACTCTGACTAAGTGAGAGGCACATCCTCAAACACAGGCCCTGTGCACACCTGAACAGGTGCAGTTTGAATGGAATGAGGAGGCGTGGAGGAGGTCCCTGGAGTGCAGCACTAAGATAGCCCTAAAGACCAGACTCCTTCACTGCGTCAGCAGTAGCACTGATTAGACTCCAGGTGTTGTGTTGGGAGGCAGTGCCCGCACCCCTGTTCATTTGCCACCATTCCACCAGTGCTGGGTCCCCTCCTGGAAGCAGGCTTCTGGTGGCATAGGCATCATGGCTTCCCTTCTGTGTCCTGCCTCTGCTCCCAAGGCTTGCCTTGAAAATACCTCTAAAACTGACAGCTGCAGAGGAAGGAGCATCTGGGTCCTGGCCAGGCAGACCAGCTCGGCTCAGAGGGAGGCAAGGGGGAGGAAGGCAGGGTGCAGGAGGCAGGGTGTGTGCAGGCAGAAATGCCCCAGAGGAGTTGAGGCTCTTACATGGGTGTGTTTCTGGAACAGAATGAGGACGGGAGACCCCCCTCTAATGCACATCCCCTGTTTGCCATCTCCTTGTTCCAGACTGACAGCTTTCAGGTGTGGTGACCTGGTCAAAGATCTTGATTCAGCTGCTTTTAGGAACAAGAGGCCATCTGGAAACATAGTTCAGGAAATTTCCAGGCTCAGAAAATCAAGCTGACTATTTAAATCTTGGCTACCTTAGAAAAGCCCAAAGGCTGGAAGTTACCATAAATCATTTCCTCAGACCTTCCCTGGCTCTCCTTTCCTGACCCAAATTGGTTCCCATCAGTTTTTACTCATTGCACCCCTTTTCTCCATTCATGACCTGCAAACATTCTACTGCTCTGCATGCACAATCTTTGTTTAACATATGCTTCTCAGAGCACTTTGTCCCCTGCTGTCTCCCGATAAATTAATTAGCTGCCGTTGGCCCACTCTGCTTCTCAGCTCTCTGGCTTGCTTCTTCCCGTGTGGTCCTCAGTTTAAGAAAAGCAGATTCCGGCCTCAGTGCTAGTGTTATTGAACTAGAATCTTGGGTCACGCGGATGCACAGCAGCCTGCGCTTTTGGTACCTGCTCAGCTTCAGAGCCAGGGGCGTTGCTTTGGGACAAATTCAGCAATGCCGTCCAGGTTACCAGGAGCCTTGCCCAGGCTGAGGGTCAACAGAACAGAGACGCAGGCCCTTGAGACTTCTTATTGTTTTGTGGAGAGATACAGTCACTGCGTACATTCTAGATCTGAACTCTGGTGGAGAACGTCCCTCTGTTGCCCGTCCGCACCCCACAGAAGGCAATCGAGAGAACGGGCTGTGTGTGGGGAATAGAGAAAGCCAACAGAGCGGACTGGTCTGGGGTGCTGGACCGTTAGAGAAGGCACTAGGACAGCGTGCTACGTGGCCCCGAGGTGTGGACCACCCACACCATGGAGACAAGTAGACACCTCAGCCCCAGGCGTATGGAGCAGGTGAAGCCCCTCCTGTGGCAAGAAGTGAGTGTCCCCAGACTCAGCCAGCTAGGTACCTAGGCAGTATAAAGTAACCCGTGCATCCCTGAGGGTTGTGTTGGGACGCTGGCTCTGAACATGAGCCCAGCACAGAGGAGGGTGATTTGGAGAAAAATGAGTAAGGCCGCTTCTTCTGTAGAGTGTCTTGTGGCTCATTTAATCTGTAGGTGTGCTAGTTTCTATGCTGTGAGAAAACATGAGCTGAATCAACCTATAAACAGGGTTGTTTGATTTCACTCATGAGTTCAATCCGAGATGATCTGCCTGTTGGCTTGGAACATCATAGCAGGGAACATGAGGGAGAGAAAGCTGACTGTTGTGACTGCCCTGTGCCGGCTTCCCATTTGAGGACATTCCACCTGCCAAAGACCCACCACCTCTCAGCATTGCGAGCTGAGAGGGAGAGACAGTCAAGGTCCCACCTGCAGCAGTAACGCTCTTCCCTGATGGGCAGACCAGAGGCTGCTCCACCCCAGTCCTGTCTGCAGATACCGAAACACCCTGCTCCTGGTGGGATACCACACTGCACAGTCTCACACAAGCAGCCTGTCTTCCCAGAGGTGCCCCGAAGGGCCAGGCCTATGCAGGCCGCAGAGTCCCGGTACCCTGGCTAGCCAGGCTGTGTGTTGCTCTCCTTGAGTGGAAGAGCAGACCTGAAGACCTGCTCTAGAGGTCCAGGGAGGCACCAGTGCCTTGGGAAGGACACTGAAGACCTCTTGCTTTCTTCCTTCCTTCTCTGCTCCCTGGGCCCCTGCTTGCTGCTGCGTTCCCGTCTTTTGTGAAGCAGGCTCTGTTCACGTTAGCACAGGTGACGTTGACAGAGGATGTGCTCTGTGCCTCCTGATTTCTCCCCAGAGCTTTCATAGTTACCCTTCTGTTTTTCTTCTGCTGGGATACATCTTCTGACTGTAAATACTGTAGGTGACAATACTTTGAAGCCTTTTTGTAGTGTTCTGCACACCTCAAGACATTCATGTGCACACATGTAAACATGTACACACACCTGCACACATGCTTAAATGTGTGCACACATACCAGTCTTTCCCATCTTATTTTGCAGCTTGCACCTTGTGGGCTCATTGTTCTTCCCTCTCACTTACTGTCAGGCTCCCAGTAGCCCTTTCCCCGAAACTTCTCCTTCCACTGCTGCCCAGAGGCGACTGCTGGGAGGCCCAGCCGTTGTGGACGTAATTGGGCATTTCTCACTTGTGAGCAGTACTGGGAATGTTCCTGGGACAGCTGGCTCAGACTCAAGCCGTGTGCTGTCACTCACACTCGGCCCCCTCCAACCAGAACCACCATTCATTCAGCCTCATGCTGGGAGAATGCAGAGATACCTGCTCAGTGTGCCACCTCCCACAGCCAGAGGAGACTGTGACCTGTGAACTTTCCAGCTCTGGGTCCTACCAGATGTGAGCCCGCACGGCTCTCCTGAGGATGTACAGAGAGAACCCTCGGGGAGCCAGTACCCAGGGCTCTGGTGGAACTGCGCAAGCCACTGTGGCCAAGGTCACCTTGAGCAGATGGTTCCCTTTGCCGAGATTGATTTCACCCCAAGTCCCAGAAATACGGTGAAATTCTTTGCAGGCAGATTCCCAGAAATAAAACAGGCCCCGGAGCCCACGTGACCAGGTCTGGTCCTTTGTCCTTTTGTTCTGGCTTTTCTTTTCTTGGCCTTCGCCTGACCTAGGGATTCTGGGAAGGCCTCTGCTTGTGCGCCATTGCCTGTTGTTTGCAGGTGACACCCTGACTCAGCCCTGGCAGCTGCCCCAGATGCCTGTCTTCCAGGAGTCCTGGGAGCACTGTCTGCAGGCAATTTGTTTCGGGAAGATTCTGCAAGATTTTCCTGCCAGGAATTGCATCCACTGAGCTGCCTTTAATCTAGCTGCTCTTCTGAGCACGTCCCAGTGCGGTTCATGGAGTGCTTCCGCATCTTCACCACACCACCAAATTAAACAATGCTGAGCTTCATTGCAGGGGCCAGGAGCAGCCTGGCCACCTGTGGGGTAGAGGTCTGGTGACAGTTGGTACTTGGTCCCAATGGCGGAGCGAGGCCTTTCACAGAAGTGCACATTCTGTGGGCCAGCACTTTCAGCAGCCCCCCCCCACACACACACACCTGTCTCTACCCTCTTCCTGGCTGGGTCTTTGCAGCATTGCCCAAGTGCAGTCCCAAGAAGGAAGGATGCTAGAGACCTATCATCCCAGAGACTTGGCAGGGGAACACAGGAAGGTGGCTTGAGATGAGGAGTTCAAAGATAGCCTGGGAAGCAGTGAAACCCATCTCCAACAGGCTCCTGGGAAGGAAGGCTCCTGGGAAGGAAGGCTCCTGGGAAGGAAGGCTCCTGGGAGTGGCATCAGTTTGGCTTCTGATTGCTGATCAGTCATGACTGTTGTGTTTTCCCTACCTCACTCCTTCCACATTTGCCCCGAGGGATAGCACGCTGAAGAGAAACTCTTGGCTGGGGCCCTCCTACCTTCTTCTTGCCTTTGGGGACATTTCTGTACCATGCATGTAGAATTCACTATGTTTACTGATGTGTTTCAGTTTGTTAGACGAATTCCTTCATCTCCTTGTCAGTAAGCTCTGTGTTGACACGAGTTGAAATGAAAAGGAAGATCGTAGGGATGTCCTTGCTTTCTTGTCTTCATTGGCCAGCGTCTGTGGTGACAGGTTCGGAAGCCCGTTTGTTCAGCCAACACCACCTTTCCCCTCCCCAGCCATTTCAAGAATCCCAGATCCTCTTACCAATCCAGGCGGGCCGGATTGTGAGAGGTTGCCTTTATGATGGTGGAGGGAGGTGCGCGTAGCCCACTGTGGGTGTGACATCAGAGGCTCGGGGGCCATGGCTGTGTAGAGCTGCGAGCTGAGAGCAGGCCAGAGAGGGAGCCACTCTTCCTTCACGGCTCCTGCCCCAGCCTCTTCTCAGTGCTGGGCTATGGCCTAAAAGCATAAACCAAACAAACCCTTACTTCCTCAACTCTGCTCTTTATTCCAGCAGCAAAATGAGTCTGGACCAGAGGACCCAGCAGGCACCCAGGCCTCTCTTACAGGAGCACCTGGGGTGGGTGCGGTGTTTCCGGTGTCGTTTTGAGACAGCTCTGCCTCCCATCTCAACCTCTGGAGCTCGTTTTGCCTGTTCATCTTTGATTCTCCCTCATGCAATTGTTGCAAAGATGTCCTTCCTTCCAGCTCCCTGTTCTTTGAGTTCCGCTGGGCTTCCCCAAGCTTGGGTATTTCTGCCAAAGAATTTTTTTAATAAAAAAATATTTTTTGATCATCAAATTTAAACTGCAAGGTTTTTTTTCTTTTTTTTTCTTTTTTTGAAGCAGGGATAAAGGGAAAGAGAAGGCAGCTGCTGTGACAGCAAGTGAAACCCTGGCAGGTGACTAATGGGGGGCAGAAGGGCCTCGGGAGCCCCTGCAGGGAAAGCTCTGGAAAGCCCTCCAAGAGGGCTTGGCTTCTGCAGAGTGCCAAGCTAGTGAGAAGCTAGCATGCAAGAGGAAAAGAGACCCACAGACATTTAAGCTGGGTGCTAAGACAGGCAGAGCCTGAACAGTTGTATCACGCAAGCGTTTCTTTGAGTCTCAAGCGTTTCTTGAGTCACAGCTGTCAGGAGGCAAGTCCCTTTGTTTAATTAAAATAGTAGGTTTGGAAGGATAGCAGGTTCTGAGGTGGTAGAGGAAGCTTTTTTTCCATGGTATTTCCTGACATGGGGGACAGGGCCTGCAGGGTTGCTCTGTCTTGTCTGCTCTCTGTTAGCCCTGCTTTGGGAGGATGTATGTAGCATCTCCAGGTCTCCTCCAGGCCATGGGTAGCTATCGATTTTTCCAGGAATCTCTTCACTCGGCACCTCCCTCCAACTGCTCCAACTCTGGGATTCCTGGGATTAAGCGCCCACTTGTTAATTTTTTTTCCTTGCTGGTATCAGGAGCTGACTTAGTACAAAACCTAATGTGGGACAGGGTGGCCGCTCATTTGCCAAGGGTTTGGCTTCCTGGAGCTGGATGCCTGTCCCTGTGATAGGGCCATCCTCCTTGGGGCACGGGGGCGCTGTCCATGGTGCTGTCCCAGTCTTCTTCCTGCTGGTCACTTCCAAACACGCAGGGATTTAAGTCTGAAATTCTTGTTGGCTAAAGCCTTCTGGCCAATTTCAGAATAAAGGTACAAGCGTTTTCACTTAGAACTGGGCGCTTGTGCCAGGCAGCAGACGAGATTTATCAGCTCTTCCCCTTCTCTGACACCTCCTCCCCCACCCCACCCCTGCCTTGTCTCAGCTCAGTGATAACAAGCCTAGTCCTGTCAGCGACAGCACAGGGCCAGCCCAGCCGAGGATGCCTGTGGCCAGCTGGGGCCTGCCAGGTTGGCAGCCATCTCTTTGGACACTGCACAGCTATGTATGGCCTCCTGAAGTCAATAAAGAAAATCGTGTTATCTGGAGCAGATTCTAGATCTTACTTGGGACAGAGCCTTATACAGCAGCCGAGCCTAGGAGTGGCAGGGGGCTAGGGCAGAGCGATTGGCAAATGCCCTTACCCTGAAGTACAGTGTCTGTGGGCTGAGGACTGAGGCCCTCCATCTCAGAATGATCTGCCTGCAGCTCCTTTGAGAGAAGAGTAGGGCAAGACTGGAAGCCTGAGGTCCCTAGCAGTGAGCAGCGGTGAGGTGGCCTGCATCAGTAGCTCTGGCAGGCTGGAGAGAAGTGGCCAGGGCCGCAATAGGACTGTCTGTGTGTGTGTGTGAGCAGTGGGTGTAAGGCTGTGGTCTGGCCATGGAAGTCGTGGAACTGCTAATGAGCTGGTCAGGACTTTGGGGCAGTATTGTTGCCAAGTGTGCAGCGGGCAGGGTGGAAACAGCCGTGGGCTGAGAGCCGAGATTCGGAGACCAGAAGGGCACTCCAGCCGGCTTTACGAGTTTGGTAACTGTCAGTGTGTTGAAGGTGTTTTAAGGAAGGAGACTGGGTATGGTAATATGATGAAAAAAAGATATGGATAAGGTCAAAGTCTGGGTTCTAAGAGGCAAGAATAGATGTTTAATTGGTAAGTCAATTAAACAATATTAAATGCCAAGACTCTAGGTGGTCCACAAACAGCACACACTCTGAAAAGCCCACCTTAAACATTACGTACCAGATGGCTTTTGAATCAGCGTTTGTCTCTCCTTGCTCCTCACTGGGAATACCACAGTGGAAACCCGGGAGTCAGGACATGAGGCTTGGAGGGACAGAAAAAGGCTGAGCCACCAAAACGTGCCTGCATCCTTTATCCCAAATATTTGGGGGAGGGCAAGTTATATTAGTACAAAACCATGTGCTTTGTGGAGTAGAACGCAGACGTGACTCAGGATAAGTGTAGGTCTGGAAGAAGGAGTGTCCTGTGATCACCCTCCTGCTGCCTGTCTCCTCTGAGACACTGTGGGAGGCGGGTCAGGAGTGAAATCAGTCATCATCACCCCAAAGCAGAGATGGCTGCTGTTGAGTCCTGAGGAGGATGCTGTTAGGGAGCACGTGGGGCTGGTTGCGGGAGGAAGCAGATCCCACTTAGGGCTCTGCAGGAAATGCTTTCATGTAGGCAGTCCCCACACTGCCCCAGCTCATTTGCTTAATGAGTTAATTGGATCTAATTCTTTCGAATTGGTGCAGGGTAATGAAGACAGGCATGGGAAATGGGCTTTGACGTCTGTAGTTTGGATTCTAGAACCCTGGATGAGTCCTTGATCTCCCCGTGTAAGGGAGAGAACAGTGAGGTCGCTGCAGCCATTGGTTTGTTGGACACCACAGGTGAAAGATGTGTGGCCAGATCCCTCCTCTCCTCCCAGGCTGCCTCACTTGTCCCTCCGTCCACCCTCCAGCCTCAGTTCATGGCCCTCCCAGACCGGCTTCCTCAGAAGCACCTGTTCTCCTGCCCCTGGGCCAGAAGGCAGCACTGACCCACAGCGCACAGGCCAATGCAGATCTTCTTAGCCAGCGAAGGTCTCCAGTGTGCCCTGTTGCATGCCCATAGCAGCCGTCGCTTGCCCTTACAAGAGAGCTGAGCACCTTTAACTGTGCCACAGATTCCTAGATTTTGTTCAAGGGAAAACAGAAGAGTCTGTTTGGAACTTAATCCAGACCAAAGAAGTGAAAATGTGACTTTGGGTATTGTGGTAGCAGGATGTGGGAGGCTGAGGGTAGAGGGGCTTCTTCGGGGTTTCCAGGAGTCAGGTTTTGATGGACAGGGCAGGCACAGTCCCTGGGAGCTTCTCACCATGCTGTCTCCTAAGGCCTTGAGCTGTGAGTCTCCCTTTTCCCAAATCTAATTCCATTGACTTCCACTCAGAGTGTTTCTACTTTGTGAAGATTTCTGAGTATGTAACCCACCCCCACGTGGTATGCATTCATGTGTGTGTGTGTGTGTGTGTGTTGTGTACTCCTATGGGTGTGTGTGTGCATCTGTGTACCCAGAGGCATCAGTCATTTCCACCTTATCCTTTGCGTTGGTGTCTCTCACTGATTCCGCTAGACTGGCTGGTCAGTGGACTTTGCGGATTGTCCTGTCTGTGCCCCACCAGCCCTGGCCTTACAGATGTGTAAGCCCTTTAACATGGTGCTGGGAGTCTGCATGGCATGGGCTTTACTGACTGAGACACCTCCATGGCCTGACTTTCTGAATGCATCCTAAGAGCTTCAGGTTGAAAGTTTTCAGTCATGGATTCAAGAGGCACACTGAGACTGATTGGTGCAGTTGAGCGTTTTATTAGAAGAGACAGACAGACAACAGCATGGTGGGTTGCTGAATAGAGGAGTAGGGTCCCTTCATGACAGAAATGGAAGTATCTGCATATCTCTTTCTGAGGATGGAGATTTCACCACACAAGCCTGTAGCCAGACATTCTGATTCTCAGGCATGTGCAAGGTGAGTGTCTACCAATACCCCTTTGATGTAAACTCACTTTCCAGGTGAGAGATCCTGGAACGTGGAAGTCTGTTAGCTAGAGGTTCCCGGTGGTGTGGTGAGGGCTGCTGCAGGGCTGTGGCTTGGGCAGCAGATGGATCTAACATTACTTTCTTCCACAGGTGAGACAGAAGACAATTAGGCCATGCCAAGGTCTGCATGTTTTTTGTGTAGCTTGTCTGGTTCAGTAATTTGGTCAGTTTGTCCTTCTGATACCAAAAGTAAGAGGCAGAGGCTCCTCTGTCAACGAGGACCCCACACCTGCAGATCGGTCGGCCTGGGACTTCTAAGGACCTGTCATTTGATCCAGACTGTGCTGGCACTTCACGTGCTCTAAATGTTTGTGCTGAAACCGAATCATCAAGATGATGGCATTAGAATGTGGGGCTTTGGGAAGTGATGAGGTTGGAGGACGCTACCTCTGTGGATGGCACAAGTGTCCTTATAAATGAGGCAGTGATATGGCTTCCCCTCTTTCCTTGGTGACACAGCAAAGGATGTGATTAATGAAGCCCCCATCAGGCCCTGAATCTACTAGTGCCTTGATTTTAGACTTCCCAGCCCTGAGGAGTATTGTGAAAAAAAAAAGTATATGTTGTTTACAAATTACCCAGTATAAATCATTTTGTTGTAGCAACACAGAAAACTAAGATGCCCAGGACTCTGTTCTAGCTACCCTCGTACAGGGATTACGGGGTCACGACATCATGCCCAGACTCCCCCCCTAATCAGCGTGACCCCGGCAGGCTGTATTAGAGCAAGTTAAAAAAAAATAGAGGTGGACCTATTTCACCTATTTTTATTTTTTATTTTTTTGCTAGATATGTTCAGAACCACAGAGAGTCAGAGGTCAAGGGTGAGTGAGAAAGGTGCAACTGCTTCTCTGCTGGGCCATTCCTCACCCTAGAAAGGGAGCTTTCTGAGGTAGCACAGCAGGACTCCAGGACACCTGCAAAGTGGTTTGCTCCTCCTTCTCCTCCTTCTCCTTTTCCTTCTCCTCCTCCTCCTCTTCCTTTTCTTCCTCCTCTTTTCCTTCTCCTCCTCCTCTTCCTTTTCTTCCTCCTCTTTTCCTTCTCCTCCTCCTTCCTCCTCCTTCCTCCTCCTTCCTCCTCCCTCTTCTTCATCTCTCTGTCCTGTGTGGCTTGGTCCCGGAAGCCTAACTGAGGTGATACAGGAGTGAAGAAGGAATGGACATTGAAGAAATAATAGCTGCACGTACACCTGGAAACAGGAGTCTGGAGAAGGGCTTGAGCAGTCATGGTGTGAGGTCCCTGCCAAGGAGCAGGCTCAGGCTGCAGTCACCCAGGAAGAAGTAGCAGTCGGTAGTGTTTGCACGCACTGGTCAGTCGTTGGTAAACGCTTGGGCTTTGCTACTGCTCTCAGCCCCTCCCAGAAAAGGCTTTGCCATTCCCAAGGGTCCGCAGTGTTTGGGTCCTTGACATGGCTGTGCTCATCTCATAAACTTCACCTGCTCCCACAGTGAAGAACTCTTTCTGACCTAACCGGGCCAACGTTGACACCAGGGGATAAGCCCTCCATATGTCCCTCTGGAAGCCCCAGAGCTTGCTAGTTAGAAAGAAAGCATCTGAGTTTCCTGCCTGGGCTGAGGCAGTGAGCATCCTCCCCTCCTGGGGCCACCCTCCCATGACAAGCACGCCATGCTGACTGTGGGCAGGGTTCCCCTCACTGCTTGGTAGAAATTGGTGATCTAATCTTGCTGTGTGCTGCCATTCTTCTTGGAAACAAGAACACAGAACATGATTTTAGAGCAAGGAGTTTTCAAGAATAACTGGTAGAGGAGAGTGCGGAAGCTGGGCCTCTAACCTCTGTCCCTCAGCTGATTTCTTGTTGTTGACCAGTCTTATCTCTGAGGGAGGGTATTCTGGTTAGTTTTCATTGTCACTGTCACAGTGCAGTCATCTGGGTTGAGGAGACCCTGACTGAAGAGCTGCCTCAGTCAGATTGACTGTCTGTGAGAGACAGCCTTGACTGGCGATTGACGGGGGAGGGCCGAGGCTTTGTAGAAAGGCAGCTGAGCCAGCCAAAGGAGGGGCCAGCAAGCAACACTTTTGCCTGGTCTCCGATCTACTTCCTGCCTGAGTCCTGCCCTGACTTCCCTCAATGATGGATTGTGGCTTGGAAGTGTAAGCCAAATGAAAGTACAGCTCTGCAGTCTCATCCACGCCCTCCCCCCTCCGCTCCCCTCCCGCTAATCTGCACCTTCTCTTCTCTCACTGCCTCTGGTTCTCACCACCCAGCAGTGTTTTATTTATGAGTCTTTAGATGGCCTATGTGAGCTGCAGGGCTCTGAGCAAGCAAACACCCAGTAAAGGCCCTTTGGAAAAGTGGGGTGTAGGTGAGGGATCTGAGAGGCGGGGCAGCGCATTGGCTGGATGTGTCTACAGTGTGTGTGCAGTGGCACCCCATCAAATGTAGAGTTGTGTTTCCCACCCATGCCAGGGCCTGTCTGCCAAAGCTTGCTTTTCCTCTGTGAATATATTTTCTCTGGCTCCTTCCACTGAAGTGCTTAACACTGTCTCTGTCTCTCTGTCTCTGTCTCTCTGTCTGGCTCTGTGTGTGCATCTATGTGTGTGTTGAAGAAAAAGAGAAAAGGGGAAATTTGTGTGTGTGAATACACACAGCAACTCTGACCTCCACTATTCTTCCCTTGCTTCAGTTTAATGACATAGAGTGACCAGGGAGAAATTTATGATGTGCAAGTCAGCAAAGCAGAATTCTACTCTAAGTGTACCCTTGGAAACTGTCTCCTGGACCTCTGTTATTCTCCATTCAGCCCTCACCTTCTCTGTGGCCTCTTCTTCCAGCCCAGTCCCTCACACCTGCGTCTTCTTGTCAGACAGGACTCCTCAGGTGCTGGCTTTTCAGAGTAAAAGTGTCTCTCCCACGGTCTATGCAGCCTCAGGTTGTGGGGTCTAAAAGGCACCAAGGCCATGTCTGAGGACAGAGGGACAAGAGTCATCCATCTTGTAAGTGTTGGCTTGCTGTGGCTGAGAGCAGGCACCTTCCAGCTTCCGTTCCTGGAAGACTCAAGTTAAACCGTAGTGAGCTCTTGAGCTACTGCACTCTGTGGACTCTGCATTTGGTATGTGCCATTTTCCCTCTGGTACTGGAGAGTTTCACACAACTTGAGGCAAGCTAAAGTCACCTGAGAGGGGGACCTTCAATTAAGAAGATGCCTCCATAAGATCAGGCGATCCTGTAGGGATTTTCTTAATTGGTTACTGATGGGGTAGTGTCCAGCCCATTGTGATTGGTTCCATCCCTGAGCTGATGGTCTCAGGTTCTATAAGGCAGCAGGCTCCGGGGCCTCTGCGTCAGCTCCTGCCTCCAGGCTCCTGGCCTGCTTGAGTTTCTGCCCTGCCCTCCCTCAGTGATGAGCAGAGATATGGGAATGTAAGTCAAATAAGCCCTTTCCTTCCCAAGTTGCTTTGTTCATGCTGTTTCATCACAGCAATGGTCGCCCTAACTGGGGTAGGAAGTATGTGCAGAAGGCCACTACCTCTTTGCATCCACAGTGAAGAAAACAGGGAGAGTCTCCATGCCCTTCCCCCTCCCCCTGGGACTGAGGGAGAGCTCCCTGATTGCAGTTTGTTTGTTTGTCTGTCTGGTTGTTTGTTCACTTTACATCCCAGTTGTAGCCCCCTCCCTCCCCTCTTCCCAGTCCCACCCTCCTCCCCTTCTCCCTGTATGCCCCTCCGTACCCCCCTCAGGAAAGGGGATCCCCACCTCCTCATCTCAGTGCATCAAGCTGTATCAGGACTGAGTGAATCCTCCACCACATGGCCAGGCAAGGCAGCCCCACCAGTGGCAAGGGATCGAAAAGCATGCAAGGGAGTCCTGTTGAAGACAGCCCCAGCTCCCCTCACTAGGGAACCCAAATGAGGACCCAGCTGTCCATACATGGTCCCTGGTTGGTGTTTCGGTGTCCACAGGCAACCCTGGGCCAGGTTAGTTGGCTTTGTTGGTCTTCTTGTGGAGATCCTGTTCCCTCCTGGTCCTTCTATTTCACGGGAAGCCCTGTGGAAGACTGAGCTGCAGTTTAAATGAACAGAGGAAAACAGCTCTCACCATGGCTGGCACTGTCCATGGTCCTGAGAGGTTGTATTTGGCTTTCCCAGACTCACAGTTTCCGGTTCACTGTGGAACATAAGCAGATTTTCCAAAGCGGTCTCCTGGTTCGCTCCGTTTGTATCTGAAGGTTCTGTCATTAAGATCAACTTTAGGATGCCTGTTTTGGATAAAAGAATTAGGGCTCTGGCCATCGAAAAGTGTGCCCCTCTTTGCTGTGAACTTGGACTTGATCCTTCTAGCCTTGGGGTGTAAGGGATCTAAAGAGTGGAGCTGGGCGTCCCCAGCGAGAGTCAGGACACTGTCACCCAAGGTCCCTGGCAAACCAGCACCCAGATGACAAGCTAGCAGCATTCCCTCCGTCTTCATCGTGAGCCGCTACAGGTGTCTAGGCCTGCTTTTCCCAGAAGCCACTGCTTGTGCCTGCCTGGTGAATCTTGCCTGAGCCTTCTGTAGGAGCTGGGCAACAGTGACTGCCAGCCTGCCGGGGGCTGGTACCAGGATTCCATTTGTTTACCACTCATAGCCCAGACTGAGGAATCTGCCTTCCATGCTGTTCTGAACTGTGGCTGTGTTGTTTTGTTCTGTCTCTCCTTTGTAAACAGGAAGTATGGATCCCTCCCCCCTCTGCTGAACACTGGGAAAGAGAATGATTAAGAAGCTACCTGTTTTCTAGATGCATGCAGGCCAGAGAGGTGGGGAGGTCCTCACAGCTACCAGGACATCTGCACTAGTCCTTTGAGAAGGCACTCAGTAGATGGAGGAGGTGACAGACATTCCTGACCAAGCCCAAGCCCCAGCAGTTCTGAGAACGCAGCCTAACTGCAGCAATGCAGACCCTGTGCAGTGGCGGGGGTGGGGGGGGTGTCATACAGCCATTTCTAAAGGCCCTCAGGGCCACATAGAATGTTTGAATGAGGTCAGAATAACTGTGGAGGCCATGGAGAGGTCTTCATGCTCCCTCCTGAGGCCTCTGTGCAGCCTTCATCCATGCCTCCTCCTTTCCTCCTCCATGTTCCTCCCCCTCACAAGATGACTTAAGAGGTCCATGGCTAGGTCTTTCCTTTGGCCTCACATTGGTTTACACACATCTCACATTCCAGCCAGGCTAGATGCTCTTTAAGATAAAGGTGTAATACTGTTTGACATTTTTGCTCAGGGTTGCAGGTAGCATAGAGATGAGGCTCTTGAATGTGTCTTGGGTGAATTCTAAAAACCTGAACGAATGCTCGAATCCTCCTGGAGAGTCAGGTACAGCAGTGGGAGCCTCTGGTAATGAGTGTGACTGTCAGCCAGGAGGCCAGAAAGCAGTTAGAAGCCACCATCTACTCTGGAAGAGAGTTTACGGGTGGCAGTGGTGGGCTGATTGGCTTTGATGAGCCAGCTTTTGTGACTCACCCACAGTACCTGGCTTAGCATGACTGGGAGGTGCCGTCCTCAGAACAGCAGGCTTTTTAATGGGGAAAATTGCCTTCCATCCGTTCCCTCCTGACAGGAAAGCCAGGGAGCTGGGATGTTCTGTTCCACCTAGCAGCCAGAGGAAGACATTTCAATCCAATTCCAGTGATTTTGCCCTAGAAAATGGGGACTATTAACTTTGGAATTGGCAGCAGGACCCATCTGTCTGAATAGAGAAGGTATGAGGTGTCCTTTGAGAAGGAATGTTCTTGGGGAGAGCCCCAAAAGATAGCATGAGATGGAGTCAGGGCTTTCTAGATGAATGGAAGAGGGACACGGCATCTAGCCGTGGTTAGCCTGATCTGGTGATGAAGTGAGTACTGAAAGCAACCTGGAACTACTGATCAAAGACAAGTGCAGCAGCAGCAGCAGCAGCAGCAACAACAGAAGGATAGGTGCACTTGCCAGCAGGAGGCAAAGGCAGGCAGGCAGGCAACCTGCTTTTTGTTTCCTTAAACCTTTTTACTGAGCCACCTTGTGGGAAGGTGGCACCCCGTAGGGGAGGGGCTTTCCTGACCCGGGATAATGACACCGGATGTCCTCTTCTTGCCTCCACTCGCGTACACACAAATAACACACATACACTCACAGATGCATGCACACACACAGGCACGCACACAGACGAAGAGCCTGTCTATACACAAGGGCCGGGCACTCTGCTGTTTGCTGAGGATGCTTAGCTCCCGTTGATAAGGGAAGTGAACATCATAGCAATGTGTGCCCCTTCCCTGTCCTGCACGCAGCAGGGAGGCTCTCTGACGGGCATTTATTAAGTCTCTGGGTAGTTCTATAGCAGCCTGGAGTCAGAGTCGGCCCCTGCCTCTGCTTGCCACCTCAGCTTCTTCAGTCATGGCCATACATTGGGACCGTCTGGAAGCTTTCAGCCACACTCTACCACAGCGATCCTGACGTGTGCCTCCCAGGGCATGACTTGGACAGTGTGATTTAAGGTTCTAAGCTACATCTTGGAAAAATTACCCAGCTTTCCCGGGTCTTACTTTTCCCTGCTTGAAAAGTAAGAGTTTTGATCATCACTCACACTCTGATGACAGTATGTAAGTGGCATCTGCTGCCCTGACCGTGTTTCTGAAGATGATGTCACAGTTGAGCGTTACACACTGGGGACCTTGAGTTTCCTGTGACTGACACGGGCCGGACTCACTCCCCAGCTGCAGCATAGGCTGTGAAGCTATGGGCGACTCCTTGCCAAGCTTGGAGTCAGCCCTTGGTAAGGACGGACTGTCCTTGAGGACTGTGCGCTGGTCACCACAGCCCCAGGGTATGTGAGCTCACTTCATCTCGCAGTCCCTCATTAGCCGTTCAAGCCCTCTGCTGTTTTTAATGCTGATGGTTACCTTGTCTGTCCTCCTTGTTGGAGAATTATTGATCTTTTGTCTTTCATGCTTAAAGGGATCAGGAAGCAGAAGCCAGGGTGCTAAGGGACTGCAAATCTTGTCTTCACTTTTTCAGACTGCTTGGCACATTGAGTGACAGTCCCTAGACTCTGACATTAGATGGCCTTTTGATGTTGGAATGAGGTCATTAGGTGACCAATAAAGTTTATTTTAAAGGAAAGAACAGGGGGAGTGTTTCTGGTCTTCCTGGGAAGGGTTTCCTGTGGAAAGCCTCACCTCTCTTTTTCTGGGGTAGATCTAGCATCTTGGGGTTGGGCACAGTGGTGGCCCCTATAGCAAAGATGTCTACTACCATCCCTCTTACAAAGTAACTTTATTTTTTCTGGCTAAAGGATAGTGATGCCTTAGTGACTTTCCTCATTATCATGACAAAATATTTGACCCAGCAACCCAAGGAAGGTCTCTTCAGGTTCGCAGTCTGAAGCAGGAAGTCACGATGGCAGGCAGCTGGTCCCATTGCAGCCACAGCTGGGAGGCGGGGATGGTGAATGCCGTGCTCATTTGCTTTCTTGTCTGACTCAGTTGATCCAGCCCACAGACCACTGCTACCCACACTGAGGCTGCGTCTTCTCACCTAACCCGGTTTACAGAGTCCTCACAGACAGGCTCCTAATAATTCTCATTCCTGTTGAGTAGATAATCAAAATTTACTATCACATGAGACCATTTTACTCTATGTAGCATATTATTTAAATATCAAGTTTTTTTTTTAAGGTGAAGTATCTCATTTGTTTTTTAAAGGAAGAAAGAGATTTTGAGAGACACTGGCTATGGGTGAGGCCAGGCTGATTTCCTCCGGAGGCCTTCTGTCTGATCTTCTCTGCTTGCTTAAATACTTTGATCAAACATCTTTACTGATGAATTTTCCGCTTACAGTTGTGTGCCCTTCAGAAGTCTGTTTACATTTCCATAAACGGGTGTTGATTTTTATCAGGTTAAGTTGTCTTTGCTGAGGCCTGACAGGAAACAGAAGCACATTAACCCCAGCAAGACAAGTGTGGAACTTGTCCAGAAATGCTTTGACTCATCCACACAGGAGGCCAAAGCCAAAAGTGGAATTTCCAGAAAGCAGTCCTCTATCATGATGTAAATTAAATTGCTTTTTTTCTATCTTTTGGGTTTAAATTGCTGGGTTTTCTTAGACTACTTCTAAGATATTTAAAGATAATTTATAGATAGTCATCCATTTCATCTCGTTTATTGCTTTCATACATTGAGCCAAACAAGGAGAAGCCGGGGTGGAACCAACTGTGAAAATTGTCTGTTGTAATTCTAAGTGACGAGGCTAAGGGCAGATGGACGGATACCGAGGAGAGCAAGGGGACAGGAGTGATGATGGTGAATTCTTTTTAGTTTATTTATTTCTTATTAATTACAATTTATTCACTTTGTATCCCCTCCCAACCTCACACTCCCTCCCTCTTCTCCTCCCTTGCCCCTTCCCCACTCCACTGATAGGGAGGTCCTCCTCCCCCTCCATCCAACCCTAGCCTATCAGGTCTCATCAGGACTGGCTGAATTGTCTTCCTCTGTGGCCTGGTAAAGCTGCTCCCTCTTCAGGGGGGAGGTGATCAAAGAGCCAGCCACTGAGTTCATGTCAGAGACAGTCCCTGCTCCCCTTACTAGGAAACCCACTTGGAGACTGAGTTGCCATGGGCTACATCTGTGCAGGGTTCTAGGTTATCTCCATGCATGATCCTTGGATTTTTAATGGTTCTACCCACACACCTCCGTTCCCTGCTCCCAAAGGCATAGAATTGCCCCCTTGCCCAGGATCTTTTCCCTGGGTGTTCATAGGGTTCCTGTGAGGTCCCCTCAGTGCTTAGAGGACAGCCGGTGCTTGTGATGACCAAAATAACGGGCGAGGTAGTCATGCCTGCAAAATGTAAAATACAAGTACTGAGTGTGGGTGAGCACAGTGAATGCTGCCTCAGAATAGCCCTCAGGGCCCAGAAAACCTCCTGAGGAATGGCAGTAGTCCCTTTAGGAAAGACCTCAGCATCTCACCTTTCACTCCTGGCCAGGGTTGTGAAACTGCACATACACAGGTGGCTGCAGCCCTACATAATAACAGCTCCAGAGCTGCTGGGATTGACATACTGGGCTTTGGCCCTGGAGCAATTTTCTTTTTTCTTTTTTGTCTCTGTGAATCTGGTCCCTTGTGGCTTGTCTCAACCCCTTGCTGAGAGTTGGGCTAGAATTCACGGAGAACTGAACACTGGGATCAGCCGTGCAGAGCAGCTGCATGTGAGGGAGGTCACCTTCAGTAGACCGTGAGTCAGTTTAGGACTAGAAGCTGTGCCCACCTTTGGTCCCTCATTGTAGCCACAGGGAACAGGAAGCACAGACTTCACCACAGCTCCTTTCTGGAGCTTCTGAAGTCTCTCAGGGAAGCAGGAAGGGCCCTGTGCTAAGGAGAATATCCAGCAGTGAGCTTCTGCAAAGTCTCCTT
The DNA here is from genome assembly GCA_028658305.1 of Pachyuromys duprasi. Classification (NCBI taxonomy): domain Eukaryota; kingdom Metazoa; phylum Chordata; class Mammalia; order Rodentia; family Muridae; genus Pachyuromys; species Pachyuromys duprasi. Next base: position 2,476,871 of record CM053759.1, on the reverse strand, counting down.
TCAGGTCCCAGAGTCCCGTCTGGAATATCATTATGCCAGAAATGACTCAGAGGTACCTCTAGAGAAAATTTTGTTGTTTTTTTTTTAAGATCTAAAAATGTTATTAACCCACAGCCCTGAGCACTCAGACAGCTGGGGTAGCCTCTGTGAGTTGTGCTTCTGTTAAGAGGATTTTCATCAGAGTTCAGAACCACCCTGATCGTCAGGCAGGATCATGGCAGGGCAAAGACCCAGGACAGTGGAGCCTGGCTTTGGGGGACACCAGGAGCATCTCCTATTGTAAACCTGAGTCAGGGGAGGGCCCTGATATAGAGGCCCAAGAACCCTAGCAGGGGGATTGGCCTGGCTCCCGCTGTGAGTCCACAGGCTTAGAGCTCCTGTACACACACTCTTTAGATCAGTGAGAGCTCGCTTGCAAGAGGAGTGGGTATCTCAGGGCCCTCTGGCTCTGAAGCTCCTGGAGAAGTGAGGCATATTCCCAGCACTATCGGGAAGAGGGCGCAGAAGGGAGCCAGCCCTCATGGCGGGATGCAGAGCTCTGTGGAGTCTCAGTTCCTGCTGCCCACCTCTCATGGACAGTGGCATGCAACAGGGAGAAGCACCTCTCACTGTTCTAGCCCTGGCCAGGAGAACGCTCTGCTGCCTTTGCTCAGGCTGGGGTCCCCGAGACAGAGACCCCACGAAGGAGAGCAGGTAATGTGGACATGGCCACAGCATGACTTTTGGCTGAGGCTGCTGGGTGCCAGTGGGGGCTGGGGGTGTGGGAGCCTATTGTGTTTATAGATCGTTTAAGCAAGCAAGCTTCAAGTTAGCCCATCCGATAGAATTTTAATTCTGCCCTAATGACATTACCCTCTGTCTCTGGCACATGGCTCTCTTGTCTTCTTCATCAGACTGCTACCAAGCTGACTTGACTTTGAGTAACTATTTAATTAAGTCACTCAAAGGAACTTGGCCTTGAACAACTGCTTGTTTTTTTCAGCTGTGTGCAGGTATTCTTACTTTGATTTCTGCCTTAGCTTCTTTTCCCATTGCTGTGATAAATTCTCTGTCAAAAGCAATATAGGGAGCAAGGATTTATCCTGGCTCACACACAGTTCAAGGGCACAGCCAGTCAGGGAACAAGTCGGGGCAGCAAGTGCTTGAAGCAGCTGACCTCACCACATCCACAGTCAGGAAGCAGAGACCAGGATGCATGCTAGCACCATCAACTCATGCAGCATCTGCCATTCTGGGCTGTCAAGGTGATGCCACTAACCATTGAAATTTCCTTACCCTAAGACTAGAATTTTATTATTTAAATTTTTTATAATTTATTCACTTTACATCCCGATTGTAGCCCCTCCCTCATTTTCTCCATGTCCCCCTCCCTCCTTCTTCCCCATCCTCCTCTATTTAAATTTTTTATAATTTATTCACTTTACATCCTGATTGTAGCCCCTCCCTCATCTCCTCCATGTCTCCCTCCTCCCCCTCTTCCCCCATCCTCTTCCCCTAAGTCCTCAGAAAAGGGGATTCCTTTGCCCCTACGATCTGACTCTAGCCATTTCACTCTCATCAGGACTGGCTGCATCATCTTCTTCTGTGGCCTGGCGAGGCTGCCCCACCAGGAAGAAGTGATGAAAATGCCAGCCACTGGGTACATGTCAAGGACAGTCCCTGTTCCCCTTACTAGGGAACCCACAGGAGTCTGAGCTGCCATGGGCTACATCCGAGCAGGGGGTCTAGGCCATCTCCATGCATGGTCCTTAGTTGGTGCATCAGTCTCTGCAGGACCCCTGGCCTTAGATTTGTGGGTTCTGTTGGTCTTCTTATGGTCTTCTTCTCCTGTCCCCTCCGGGTCTTTCTATCCTCCCCTTCTTCCATAAGACTCCCTGCACAATGTCCAAAGTTTGGCTGCGAATCTTAGCATCTGCTTCAATCCCCTGTTGGGTAGAGTCTTTCAGAGGACATCTATGGTAGGCTCCCTTCAAGTTCCCTCTCTTCAACTACCTTCAGTGTCTTCTACTTGCTTTATGAATGATAATTAATCATCCTCCCTAGGTTCCTCCTTGTTATTTTAGCCTCTTTAGGTCTATGGACTGTAGCATGGTTATCCTGCATTGAATGGCTTATATCTGATAGCAGCTTTATTCATAATAGCCAGAATCTGGAATCCACCCATACGTCCCTCAGCCAATAAATGGATACAGAAATTATGGTACATTTACACAATGGAATACTTCTCAGCTATTAAAAACAAGGAAATCATGAAATTTGCAGGCAAATGGATACAACTAGAAAAGATCACCCTGAGTGAGGTGACCCAGACCCAGAAAGGAACACATGGCACATGCTCACTTACAAGACTAGGATTTTGTTGAGGAGCTGGCACATTGTCAACTCCAGTTCTACTTCTGCAGAGTTCCTCTCTGCCGCCTTCTCGGGTCCCATCTCTCCCTTTCTCTGTTTTTGATCAAAAGAATGTAGAGAATCCTAGATCTCCCCTGCCCTCTGCTTCCCACACATCTTGTAAATTCTAAACGACATAACTAATTTAATTTTCCTGAAACGTCCTGTGCTCCCTCTGTGTCCATAGAGCTGTGTCCCATCAGGTGTGCCTGCTCCACAGCTGGCTTCTGTCTTCTCTCAGGTCCTGCTCGATCAGGGCACATCCATCTGCTGTGGAGGAGCTCCCAAGGCACTGATGTGCCTCTTGTTTGCAAGAAGTAAAACCCTAAGCTCAAGGCACAAGAGAACAGGGCTTCCTGCCTCAGAGAAGGACAGGAGCCTCTCACAGTGCCTGGTGAACCATTTGGTACAGGCAGTCTGTTGGTTCTTCCGAAAGTGGCCACATGACTGTCAAAGGGGGTGGAAGCCTGTCCTTGCCTCTCACGGGCGGCAAAGAGACTGTTTCCAGAATGTCAAGAGTCACTATGGACCTGCTGCTACTACCCCACCCTGGCTTCCTGCCTGACCTGAGTTTCCCTCTGCAGGACCTCTGCTTGCCCTGTCCTTAGACCTCACACAGGCCTGTATGAGCTACTCAGATGTCACTGTCAATCAGTCTGCTTTTCAAACCCACCAGTATAGTCTCAGGAGCTCACATACACCCAGAACAGTCCGTGACACCATCAGGCAAACAGGGAAGACAGAGCTCTTCACCAGCCTTGTGTGGCACAGCACAAATCAGGTGATGAACACGTTTCTTACCTTCTTGGTCGAACCCTCAAACTGGCTCCCCTCAGAGACAGAGTGCGTGTTGAGGAGCTTGGGATACACGAGATTTAAAAGGATACAGCTGTGACCGCTGTGGGCAGGAGGGTGCACCAGTGAGTGTCACAGAGCCTAGTGCCTGGCTCACGTGAGCCGAGCTGCCTGCCTGAGGAAAGGATGAGGAAAGGCTGAGCACACAGCTGCTCCTGGGTACGCAAGCAGACCTGTCGCCTGTGTCACAGCCTCGGTGGCTCATCACTGAGCACGACACGGAGTTCTGTGACAAGCAACTTGACTGCAGTTCCGCCATGAAACCCCCAAACACAGGTAAAGACAAACATGAAAACAGGGAAAACTCATGAAAGAAGAAACTGAGAGGCATCCATCCTGGCCAGAGCTCACCGTACCCCACCCCCATCTACCTGGTAACACTGCCCACAGCCATCGGGGATCCATCCTGAAAGCTGAAAGCCTGAGGCTCAGACATTCAGGGCTGCCGGAAGAGCAGCGAACCACAGGCCATCAGCGGAGGATTTGAATGCAGTCCACCGTGCAGTGCAGTTCCTCATCCCAACATTCTGCACCTCACAGCCTCCCCTGGACGCCTCTGAACACCCCGGGCCCCTTCCCTAGCTTCTCCCAGGGGAGCAGGCTGGGGATTGGAGGACACAGTATCAATAGGCACAGCTCAACTGTGAGAATCCTGAGTCCCAGGAGGTGGGAGCCCATACTACTCCCAGGAAATGGGCCTGTTTCTTGGTTCTGAAGAGAATGAACTTTTGTATATTTGCCTTCTGAACCTTCTGCTCTTTGAAAATAGACTACCTTTATTTAGTTCATCAAAACTGGTCTATTTTAATTACGGCTGTGTGCTGTGTGTCCTAAAACATGTTAATAAGGCCTACTGCAAGGTTGAGCAGAGGTGCTTGTTATGGATGTGGGAACATACAGCTGTCCTGGGAAGATAAGAGAAGGCTTCCTAGAGGAACCCTGAGTAGCTGTGTCTTTCTTTGAAAAGCACCAATTGGCAGAAGGGGAGGCCGAGTAGTACATGCTGGGAAAAGGGGCATGGTAGAGAGTTGCTGCAATAGGAAGCTTCCTTTCACATTGCCCTGTTAACACATAGCTTATAGATACTCTCATTTGTTTGTTTTCGTGAATTGTTTTAAAGGAAAGCCAGTTATCAGTCACAGTGGGCGAGCAGGGAAATGGACCCTGCACCGCAGGCTCCCAGCCAAAGCTAACTCCCTAATAGGCAAAGCCTAGAATGGGAATTCAATTTAGGGAGATGGAAAAGAGCCAGGCCCTGGTCCCTAAAGAAGACAGCAGAACTAAATTACCCAAGACTTTAAAGTTTGTGCACAGCTTAGCAGAGGCCCTGGTGGCTATCCCTGGGGTGAGCAGAAATCTCCAGCAGACAAGGATTCCGTGGAGACGCCAGCCTCCTCCATCAGCCATGAAAGGATGTAGGACTGGACAGAAAGAAACGGGCTTGACTGCAGCAGACAAAACTACCACAAGTTCCAGAGCTGGAGGCAGCACAAGAGGAAGCAGAGGAGAGCCGAGCGTGGGCAGAACACAGGTGTATCAGGAGGCTGGTGCTGGTGGCCAGGTCTTGAAGAGAGTGAGTTAGGGCTATGGAGCAGACAGAAGCCTTGAGATGATCCTTGGTTGTCCTGCAGACAGCCGCTGTAGACTAGAGGGGTAAAGACAAGCATGTCCATGTCACCTAAGTCGGAGCACTTCTCCTAGTCAGGACTGTTGAGCCCACTGATGTGATGTCTGTGGGATGATTAGGGTTTGTAGAACAGGACAGGACAGAAGAAGCCCATGCTGAGGAAGGCACAGTGCCGCGCCCTGGCTGTGTAGCCTCAAGCAAGGGGTCTAATTTCTCTGTGCCTCTTTCTGTGAAGCTAGATTATCTGCCCCACAGGACGCTCACAAGGACCAGTTGTCACAGCAACTGTGAAGTGCGCTTCTCTGTCTCTGTCCCCAAGACTGGCCCAGCAGATCGGCATGCTCTCCCCCGAGTCGTCCTTTCAGAGGTTCCTGGGCTGGGAAAAGCCCGCCTCGATGCCTTTGCAGCAGCTGGGTCTACTGGTCCATATCTCTCCCCCGCCATGTGCCCCTCCCTCCCTGGTAAGACAGTTGTTTCTTACTGGAAGGAGCTTCATGTGGCCTCTCTCAAGCCTGTGTTTGTCTGTCACAGCTGCTGTAGCAAATGGAAAAGGTTAAATAGCACAAATGTGTGTCTCAGTCCCAGAGGCTGAGTCCAAGGTCAGGTGTCTGGTTGGTTCCTTCCGATGGCTGAAGGGGGAGGGAATCTCACTGCTGCCACCCCTCCCCCACCCCGTGGCTTCTGCTGGCTTTCTAAGGACCTTTGGAATTCAGGAACTGGCTTCTGCTGTATCACCCTGAGCTCTGGCCTCAATACCACATGGTACTGTCCCTGTGGAAACCTCTGTGTGTCTCAGTTTCCCCTTTTTATAAGGATACTTTTTGAGCTGGTCCCTTTACTGAGGTGGTTTCCAGAGCTCTCATTCTGATGTGCTGGGCATTCAGCTCCCAGGGAGGGGTGGTTGAGAGACACACAACTGTTCCCTACTCTCTCATCTACCTGCTGTGAGGTAGCCACACGGCAAGATGAAGCTGGGGAAACTGAGGCCACAGAAGATGACAATGTTACTATTGATGTCGGCCAAAGTTGACAAGATCCAATGTTGCCTAAGAGACAAACTCTAGATGTGTCCATGAGAGACTTTGTAGATTGGGGTAACTGAGACAGGAAGGCCCGTGCTAAAACTGTGTCCGCACGGTTGACGGGCTGAAGTCCCTGACTGAAGGAGGAGGACGAGCTGGGCACAGCACTCATCCTGTTTCTTCCTGACTGCAGTGATTCGGGTCAGCTTCAACTGTCAGCACAGCCTACAGTCGCCTGGGAAAAGAGTCTGAAGGAGGGACTGTTGGCTTGTTCCGGCCTGTGAGCATGTCTGTGCAGCACCGTCTCAAGCTAATGGGTGTGGGAAGCCTGAGCCCACTGTGGGCGTCACCATTCCCCAGGCAGGAGTCCTGAACTGCAGGGAGTGGAAAACCAATCTGATTATAGCCGTCAAGTGAGCCGGTGTGCCTTCATTTCCTCTGTTCCTGAGTGGGCTGTGAGGTGCCTGGCTGTGTGACTTCCCATGATAGTGGACTGTGGTCGGGGATTGTAAGACAAACAACTCTTCCCAGAATGGAGGCAGCACAGTTTAAATGATGTCACACTTCAGCCTGCAGCCTCCAGCTTTGAGCCGTGGTGGGGGAGGGGATACCAGGTGGACAAAGCCTGTTCCCCTTGGAGAAAGGAAAGGAACTGCATACAGACTGGGGCAGTCAGCAGGACAAAGGGGCAGTTTCCAGGAACCGTAAGTAGGAGAAAACGGTTAATGATGGCCACTATGTAAATACAGGCTCTCCTGGCATTCACTGCTTCCTTAAACATCCAGGCACAGAAGGGAAATGTTCTGCTGCTGTGGACCTCAGGATTCCTGGGTAGCTACAGTTTGCATGAACAGAGAAGAAAGTCTCAGAGGTCTTTGTGTGTGTGTGTTGTGAGGGAGAGAGAGAGAAAGGGACAGGGAGAGAGGGGGAAGAGGAGACAGGGAAAGGAAGAGAAGTACAAAGAGATGGGGGAAGGAAAGAGAGCGTGCACTGAGCTCTGGATTGTGCTGAGAAACCTCAGTGCACTGCACACAGGACCAGACCCCTTCTTCTCTTCCACACACACTTGCTCGGGAAAAACAGGAGTCTCTTCTCTTGGTCCCAACCTTCCCGTCAAGAGCTCGGGTCCCGCTGAGGGTGCTGCTGTTGAGGCCAAGCCCAGATGATCGTCACCTGCACAGTAGGTGGGCTGGGCTCAGTCAATGAGAAGACGGGCCTGAGGCCAGGAGACGTGGCTCGCAGGCCAGGCTGCCTGTTTCTGACTGGAAGCTGGAGGGCCTCAGTTTCCCTCTGGAGTGCTGAGCTTTCGGCATCTTGAGGCACAACTGTCCACTGGGCCAGTGCTGAGTCAGGTGCCAGCTCCTGTGACAGTTACTCCAGCAAAGGCCGCTCCTACTGCTTTCACCTGCTGCCTCCTTCCTGTTAGCCTTCAGCTCCTGTGCTGCCCCTTTGCTCAGCAGTGCTGTGGGTGGGGCAGGGCGTCCTCAAGCACAAAGAGTGAGCCCCACCCAGCTGTGTCTACAGGATGAGTGCCGTGGGCTGGTGGCAAAGAGGGGTAAATGGAGCAAATGTCTGCTCCAGCAGCCGGAGAGGAGGGCAGGGTTCAGTGTGAATGCCTCAGCCACAGTGCGGAGCCATGCTGAAGGGCAAGCAGCCTTGGCCCCAGCTCTTCCGCTTCAGTTGTCCGAGTCTTGTTTTCTGCATCTGTAAAATGGGCTGGTGAGAGGAGCCACTACAGGGTGGGCGTCCAGGGGTCAGCTAGAACACACTGTGCAAGGAAGCTGGCCCTTAGTGTCCAGCGCTGGCACCAGGAGTTATCGTGGGCAGCACTGGGTAGGCACGCGTCAGGGGCTGGAGATGGGGGAATGGCGTGTCTAAGATTCCTGCAGAAACTGGCAACAGGGAACGAAGGAGCAGGAGCTGATTCTAAGACAGGGGCTTGCTCTGGACCAGACTGAGGAAAAGCTCGTCCGGTGGGAATGAGAGAGGCAAAGGCCCGGAGCCCTGTTACCTGAGTGCCTGCCCTCTGTTCCACTTTCTGAGCCACATGAACCTGCGGCTCAGGGCCAGGTGGCTCTTTGGCAGCTCTGGACCAGCTACAAGCCTCCCTCCCTCCCCCCCGTTGGACAGAGACCACCCTGCTACCCGCAGCTCACTCACTGCAGAACAGAGCTTCTGTCATCTGCTCACAGACCGTTCCCGGTTACTGTAGTGAGGCAAAGCCCAGGAAGAGGCCTCAGGTCCCAGAGCCTTCTCTGCACTTTCTCAGTCCTCACGTGCTCCAGCAAGAACAGCACAAGGCTGCAGGCAGAAGGGAAGGCTCAGGCCAGAGATGACAGCCCTGCCTCCCTCAGGCTCTCAGCCTTCACTTACCCCTACCCTCTGCCTGACAGGGTAACAGGAAATGAAGCTACCTCCTCCATCTCTACAGCAAATTCCAGCCCCAGCCCGATCCACCCTCCCTCCGCAGACTCCACCCACCCTCCCTAACCTCCATCCACCTATCCTCCCTCTCTCCCCAGCCTCCACCCACCCACCCTCCCCAACCTCCACCCACCCACCCCCAATTCCCTGTCTGCTGGTGAAGAGAAGAGGGGCAGAGGTTTGCAGCAGGGTAGAGAGAAGCTCTGAATGAATCACTTGTGGGAGGAGAAGGTCCTGACCAGCTGCTTTTCACGTCTGGAAAGAAGTGTGAGGCGGGATTGGATTTAATTAGATGAAAGTGAATACTTGCATATGGCATTTGACCATTAGCTGATGAATTCCAGACATGGCCACCGGAGGTGTGGACTTTGAGGAGACGACTAGCATGACGGCCACAGGAGCCAGGATCCTGCCCACCTCCCCTTGGCTCCTGTGTACTCAGGCAAAGGGAGAGGGTTTGCTCCACATCACAGTCCCTAAAGAGACGTGGGTGCCAAGCTCCTGCTGAGCAAATGCCACCGGTCTGTTGTTAATGGTGGGTGGAGGTGCGGCTGTCTGAACAGGGAGCTCTGGAAAGGAGAGACCCCTTCTGGCTCCAGCCATGGGAGCAAACAAGGTAGCAGAGACAGGAGTGGCTGGAGGAAGGACGGTGCCAGGTCTGGTCTAGTCTCCTTGGCTTGGAGACTGTTGCCGGGAATGCAGATGAAAACCTAAACACTCCAATGACAGGAAGCCGGTCCCTCCTCCTAGTAAGACCTGGGAGGCTCCTCCTGCCCCCCTTCCTCAGCAGGGGCAGGGAGGACCACGGAAGCTTCCCACCCTTGACCCAAGGAGCGTCCATTATGGTATCTGTCCAGCCAAGGGTGCCTCGCCCTGTCTGGGTGTTGCTTCCTTAAACTAACCTCGGAGGGTGTGGCAGCTGCCTAGCCTTGTGATGTCTCTCTAAGTGCTGCCACATGACAGGGGTGTTCCTGCATTTCAGTCTGGAGCACCATCTTTACCCACCATTCTCTCCCTGCCTGGCTCATCTAACTGCTGGCCTGCACCCTGCTTAGGGGCTGGGCTGGTTCCCAGTGTGATTAAGCAGATTTCGAGCCCAAGGGAAGGGCACCTGAACAGTGGGCTGTTACCCTTAAAAGCCAGGCATTGCCATGGGCATTTGCTGTATAAGGCAACACTGATGCCCTCGAGAGCAGCACCCATGAAGACAGCTTGAGACCATGCAGGTGAGCTGGTGAGACCCCGTGCAGGCTGGGTAGTAACAGGTGGCATTGAGCTGTGTGTGCCACGCATATGCCAGGCACTCACCCTTTCTTTTCATCCTTATAGTCACCCTAGGAAACAGAAATTGTTACCTACCATACACATGGGGAAATGGCTTTTTGGGAGGTTTCAGATAGTTGGCAATGCTGTGTGAGATGCTGGCTTCCCTGTGGAGGAATTTTAATCCAGAAACATGGTTGCTCTGGCAAGGGATCACATCCAAAACCTAGGTCTGTGTGATCTGGCTGGAATTCAGACATGCCTTTAGTGCATACCTTTAATCCCAAATAGTGTCTGTTGAAGGACAGACAAAGTGATGAGTCAGAGAAAGATTTGACAGAATGAGTCAGAGATAGGATACACACAACTTTCTCGAAAACAGACAGGAAAGAGAAGCTACTTAAAACATCGCAGAGAGAAAGCAAAGAGTTTGTGGAAACAGTACAGTAGAGTTCAGGAGTACAGTACAGTTCGGGGCAGTTCAGTTGAGTGCAGTTGAATTCGCACAGTTCAGTTCACGGAGCTCAGAGACAGTTTTTCCAAGCAGAGCAATTCAGTGAGAAGTAGAGAGAACCCAGTTTGAAGCTGTCAGCATGGAGAGGAGTTTGAGCTAGAAGAGGTGAATTGAACCAGCCAGCAAGAGTTCAGAAAGAAGTAGAAAGGGTGAGCTTATTCAACAGTAAGTCTAGGCTAGCAGACAGAGGCTGGAACTCAAAGCTTTCAAGGTGCAGACATGAAGATGATTAGATTGCAAGGAAGCCAGAAGCTTCCAGGCCTAGACCTATAGATAGTTAGAAATGCTCTGGGCTCAGCTCAAGCTGTGTGTTCGTAAAGCTTGGGCTCCACTCTCATCCTCTCTTCTGAGGAAATGAAAACATTTACAGCATCCTTGCTCCCTCACCCCCAGTGTGGGTTGTTACACTCAGGAGTGTGCCCTGGAGTGGTTTTAACTTGCACTCTTATTGTGAGCAGGACTGGGCGTTTTCCCATGTGCTAAGCCACCATTACATTTCCTTTTCTGGGGCCTCAACCATCTTTGAACCCATTTAAAAACTGGAACGGTAGAGCATTCTTTTTTATCCATCTCTAAAAGCAATTTTTGGCTTATCAATTATAAATATATTTTTATTTTGTTTGTCTTTTAACTAAAATATTTATTTATACTTTGTATGATTTCTGTGTACATAGTTTAAAAGGACTCCAGTAGACCTGTTAAACCGTATGAAACCTGGGGTAGGCAGACCCAGGTCATCCATCTTTGCTTTCCTGAAAACTCAATGACATACTAGGCCTGTTTTGTGTGTTTAGTCGGAAGCTCTTGAGAACAAAATGAAAAATAGAAAAAGGTGCCATAAAGGTGCTTTTTAACAGATTTCTGAAGAATATAAACAGAAGCAGTAACTGTTTAGTAAGGCAAGGAAGCTACCCAAAGCCCAAGGATGGGGGCCATGTAAGCTTTAAAAAAGAACTATGTTTCTTTGCCTTCTCCTGTAAAGCTGTAATCCTGGGGCTGCAGAGATGTCTCAGCTCTTCCACAGGACCAGAGTTAGATTCCCAGAACCCACATCAGGTGGCTCAAAACTCTCTAACTCTAGTTCCGGGGGATCTGACACCTGCTAGCACACGCGTGGTTAATGCATGCAGACACACATCCGTGTAAGTCTTTCATATATAAAAATCTCATCGCCACCGTACCCTTGGAGCACAAATCATGGTGGGGGTGGGGGTGAACTTCAGCAGTGAAACTGAGGTGCTGGCCTAGGGGTCCTGAGTTGCAGGGAGAGCCCCGGCTTCACGTCTTTACCTCACACACCCTGGTGAATGCTAGCACAGAGAGCAAAATAAAACCCTCAAATAAGAACACACAACAGATGTGTCTATGGAACAAAACAGTTCACTATGGAGAAGAAATGATCAAAAACAAGGAAGGACTTTATGTTTTGGAAAATAATGTGTAGCAGGAAATTTAAAACAAAGCCTGGAAGATAAGTCAGAGGGATCTTCCCGATGGTAATAAAATGATAAGATAGCAGGAAAAGGGCAGAAGGGAAGGAGTGAAATGCAGGTATCAGTGCTACATCTCAGCTCATAGAACTTCAAAGATGAGGCAGGAGGAGAGGAAAACCATCAGATAGCACTTCCGAACTGAAGAACAAGCATCCTCAGCTGGAGCGCCAGATGTGTGCCTGGACAAAAATCCCTGTCAAAGTCCATGGTTGAGCGGGAACTTTGGGGACAAGTGAGTAAATAATCCTAAAGACTTCCAGAGAGACATGAGTTCTGCCCAGGGCCGAGTAGTCGGTGGTGTGCCTCATTCTCAATCACAGCCTTCACACATGTGTTAAACTGCTGGACTAAGATCTTCATGATTTTGATGGAAAAGTAAATCATGCTGTGTTGGCTTCTTTTCTCATCACTGTGACAAAGTATGTGGCAGAATTAACGTAGTACAGAAGGGCTTTATTTTGGTTTACATTTTGAGGGCACAGTCCGTCATGCCGGACACAGACAAGCCACTAGCTGTTTCAGTCCACAAGGCTGGGTGTCTTGGTAGACCCCATCTGGCACTGAAAACCTGGAGGCTCCAGAGAGCTGCTGGTCCTTAGTCTGTGGTGGAAGCCTGGAACACTAACCTCAGCAGAGGGTCATCCAGAGTTAACAGAGAAAACCAGCTCAATTCTACAGCAAGAGCATGGGCCAAGGGTGCCAAGGTGAAAGGTTTTCCTGCCCTGCCTTTCTACTGGGGCTGCCACAGAAGGCGGCACACACTGTGGTGGGCTTCCCACAGCAATCAAGACAGCTCTTGAGGAGTCCTTATTCAGGTGACATGAAACTGAGTACCACAGTCGTCTAGAATTCTTACCCCTATAGCCCGCTTTCCCTCCCAGCACCCTTGCCTCCATACATGTTAGTTACACACACCAGAGCTTCCAGAACCTTCCAAAACACTGCCACCAGCTGGAGATGAACCAGTGAAATATGAGCCTACAGGAGTGTCTCATGTAGCTAAGCCAGTGTTCACTGAAAGGAAAGACACAGCATTTTTGCTGGAAGCTGGGTGTGGGGAGCAGGGAGAACACAGGGCCCTGTGGGTCCTGCCAGGACAGCAGGCTCTTCTTCAACGCCGTCTCTGATTCCTGCTGTTTTGATTGTGTGGAGTCCTGCTGCTGGAGACAGCCTGTCCGTCTCAGGGCTCCGGTCCCTTCCTTACAAAACCACCCCTGGCTCGTCCATCAGTTTATAAGACTGTCCCTTCCATCGAATCACACACAGGGTCACATTCTCCGTGTAAGGAAGGCAAGACTTTAAGGTCAGTGTGACACAGGGCAGACACAGCAGGAGTGGCCATTAGCAGGCACTGTGTCACTCATTCACCCTCCATCCAGCAGAGGGCGCTGATCAGTTTGCAGTGGGTGTGAGAATGGTACAGAAAGACACTCTGGAGAGAGAAGATAGGTCCAAACTCTTGGAAAGAGAGTGTGTGGGTGGGGACCCCTCTGCAGAAGTTGGCTTGCCTGTGGGTCTGTGACACAGTTGGCTGGGAGGCGACAACAGCAGGAAGGAAAGGAAGCCCCATTCTCACCTTGGGTGTGCAGCCTTTGTTTCCCCTGAGACTCGGAAGGAAGCAGCACCGCCTGAGCACTCTGAGATGGACGCAGACAGAGCTCATCCTGCAGGCTTGCATGTCAGAGAAGTGTGACCAGCCTCATCGCCCTCTCAGCCCCAGCTCTTCCTCTGTACCTGCAGTACCTGCCCCTGGTGCCCAGCAGCCCGTTGGTTCACACATACAGGATGCTTCAAACTAGATCAACATGGCTGCCATCCCACGGTCTGGGCTCCAGTGGGTGCTCGTGAGATTACAGGGCTCATTTCTATGACATACTAATGTCTCTTATCCCCTTTCCTGCTTATTTTCAATTTCATTTTGCTTCCCATTGAGGCTCTTCTGCAAGCCGGTCTGTCTTCCCTCCGTCTCCTTATTTATGTCTCTTTCTTGGGGTCCCTGTCCCTCTCAGGTACCCTGCACTCCTGGAGCTGGGACTGATTTCTACAGTCCTAAGCCCTTCCTGTCCCAGCTCTCCGGGGATGCCTGCAGACCCCGCTGGGGCAGACATCGCCTCTGTGGGTGGGGCTCACTTTCATGACGCTGGTTTCTGAGGCCCGTCAGCCCCCAGGCCATCAGCATCAGGCTTCTAGGATAGGTCGCTGATAGGCATGGGACCCAAGAGCTAATCTGTCCTGATCCTGATGGCCGCTTCTGAGTCCACTCCAGTGTCCAAGGCTAATCTTCCAATGGGCACTCCAGCCTTCTTGTCTGCAGTGGTTTCAAGACTAACTGTAGCCATTGTGTGTGTTTAGAAGAGAGAGGCAGAGTCTGCAGGCTGCCACGCACTGTGGACCCAGGATGATAGCGCGTGGACCTAAGTGCAGAGCAAAGGCGGCAGAGGCAGGCTGGCTACTTGAGCACTCCAGTCCCTAACCTCACATCAGCTGCTTCTTGAAACTTAAAGTGCTGCCTGCTGACCTGGGAATAGGCTGGCCTGGGGTTTGGGGGATGGTGGCAGAAGAGGTCCTTGGAATGGTTGCATTTGGCAGACTGTGTGACCAGACACTTTCAGGGAGGGGCTGGTCCCTAGTCCTGACCATCAGCCAACAGTAGGACACACACTGGCAGGAGCATGGCGCCTCTCTGTGTGACTGGGGAGACCTGCTGGTATGTTCACTACTTGTGCTGGCGATCCTGGCTTTGAAAACAAATGCACCTGTGTGTCCCAGGCCTGAAAGTGAGAGATGAGGCTGTCTGAAGCCCCCAGCAGCATTTCAGTCCTCCAGGTCGCTTAGCACAGAGCCCAGCATGGGCTCAAAGCCAGGGCCAGGGTCTCTTATATACCCAGCTTCCCGTGGGCACTTCTGTCACCATGCAGCAGGGATGCACCTGCCTCTTTGGCTTGCAGAGAAGGGAGGACTCTGCCCTGGTGGCTTTGAGGAAGTAGACAGCTAAGGCTCAGGAAGGTCAGACAGCGACCCGGAGGTCTGCCGCACACCGTGGGTCAGGCTCTCCCCGACATCTCTGCTGGCTCTTAGCTGCTTAAGGGTAAATACTGAAGCTGGAGCCCCCACATCCAAGCTTTAGGTGGGGATGCCCAAAAGATGATCACAAGGAAGTGTAGTAAAGGAAGCGTGTGCTGTAGTTTCTGGTGGGAGCCGCCTGGGGCGCCGCCACCAGTGGCTTAAAGCAACAGAACCTCAGGGGTTTGCAAGCAAGGAGTCCAGTACCAGCGCGGCCCCTCCCGTGTCCTGGAGAAGAAGTGCTCCAGACCCTCACAGCCTCTGCTCATAGTCCATCCTTCACTGCAATGTCTGCCCCGCCCCGCAGCCTTTCTCTCTGGGTCCCTTATGGGACAACCATCATTGGGCTTAGAGCCCACTCTAATGCAGAACTAGATATTTTCAAGGTCCTTAACTTATATCTGAAACACCATTCCGTATATGGTCACACCCAAGCTTCTGAGTGGACATGTGTTTGTGAAGCCACAATCCAATATTGCTGTAGAGAGCACAAAGCACAGAAGTGACAACTGTCACCTCTGGTGAAGCGTGCCAGGCCTGGGGTTCCTGTGCGATGGTGCCAGCTCCTTCCTGAGCATCGGTCTCAGAGCACACAGACGGCTGAGTCACTGCAGGGAAGGTTTCTCATCTGGGGCTAGCCCAGTGGTGTAGGAGGGCACCATCATACACCATGGGTGAGGTGCTGTCTATCCTAGCCTTGGCTACCGTATATCCCAGAACACAGAACAGCCAGTGTATCTGTGGTCTGTCAGCAGGAGACCTTCGGGGTTCACCTCTTCTCAGGACCCAGATGTGCAACCGTGAAAGGGTGGTGTCACTCTCCCAAGGGTGTCAGGTAGCTCAGTGGTCAGGCAAGCATTTTCTTCCCCTTCCTTTTCATTGATCATTAAGTTTCTATACAGCCTAACATGTTTCATCATGACATTCATACATGCATGCATGCACACACATACCTATCGTTACACTGTTCCTATTTACTCCTGCTACCTTCCCATCCTCCTCACCCCTGCCCAAATAGCCCTCCCTCTACTTTCATATCACGTGGTCTCTTACCCCCTCTTGCTCCTTCCCTCCTTTTAGACCTCTGCTTTCACTCTCCAGTGTGCCCTTTCTGTTTCCATCACTGTGTGTACATATAAATCTAAATGTAGAACTCTGTAAGAGAAAATGTGTGGTATTGGTCTTTTCTGAGTATGCTTTGCATCACTTAACAGCTAATACCTCCAGTTCCATCCCTTTTCCTACAGATGTCATAATCTCATTTTTCTTTAGGGCTGAATAAAATCTCACTGTCCACATTTTCTTTACCCAGCCATCCGTTGACGGACATCTAAGCTGTCCCATAACTTGCTCTCATGAGTACTGCAGCAATTAGGTCATTCTTGCAAACAGAAAGTGATGGTTGGAGCGGCCAGTGCACCGTCAGCTGAGAACCAGCGGCCCCCGACAACACAGCTCCAGCTCGAGACTTTTCCTGGCTGACCCTGCACTGTATTGTGCTCTAAGGTTGTGGTTGACAGGGTCAACTTAACCTAGCTGATGCAAGAGAGGCTCATCCAGTGACCAGCCACTGCCCTTGCCTGTCAGAGTCTGTCTTGTCTTGAGCAATCAAAGTCAAATTTTCCTGCAGTCATTTCTCCATCCTGTTTCATGAAAGGGTCAGGCAGCCTACTGTGGCCAGCCACGGGGACCTCAGCAGTCTCTCACCTCCCCCAGGCTGTTGCTGCTCTCTACCCCAGAATTTTTCCTGGCTGTTGCTCTGACAGAATGCCTGGCAGAAACATCGGAAGGGAAGAGAGAAAGAAAAGGAGGGAGGGGAGGAGGAAAAGGAGGGAAAAATGAAGGGGAAGGAGGGAGGGAAGGAAGGAAAAGTGTAAGTGTGCACCTCCTCGTGGTTTGAGGATATAGCCTCTCATGGAGGGAAGGCAGGCGGGCAGGAGCAGGCCGTGGTTATGCCGTCAGAAGCATGAGGCTGCTCGCCTGAGTCTCTGCAGACCTGGAAACAGAGAGGGGAGAATTCTAGTCTCCCTGGCCCTCTCCTCCCCCACCTTTCTGTCCCCAGTGTAGGACCAGCGCTGTGAGAGCGCATTCCCACACTCACTCACCTAATTTTCCCTGGATGCATCCTTGCAGACATTCTCCAAGGTGTGCTTTGCTAGTGCCCTCAGGTGACAAATTAACCTTGACATTGGAGATCAAAGACTTCTGGGAAGGAAGTGACCCACAGACTGTGAGCGAACCTTTTCTTTTCCCAAACCCCTGACATGCTCTCAGCAGAGGCGTGGGCCAGGCAGGGACTCCGTCTGCCTGACTTCAGCCATTGCTGTCCTCTTCATGACCTTGGGAATTACCTTCTCTAGCGTCCATTTCGTCATCTGAACAGGGGACATGATCCAGCTTTTAGGGTTGCTGTGAGGGTGTCAGGAGAGCACACTTGTCCACACGTCACAGTTTGGGACCTGAGTCCTGTCTGTCAGAGCCAATCCTTCCCCCCCTGCGGCTGCCATCACAGAAACATTGTTCTTCTTTACGAGGTATTTGCGATCTTGGCATGCTCTGTTTCTTGTATAGAACAGCCTTACCCAAGTCCTTCCCCTTTTGTCCTGACTCCAGCTCAGCCTTCTAGACCAGGGTTACCCCCACAAAGAATAACTAATTGCTAGTGCTTTACTGAGGGAGCACCCCCTATCCTGGTGGTATCCCTAGATGATGTTATCTACTGTGACAAATGAGGAAACCAAGACTTGGGGATCTGTGTCTCACCCCGTTGTGGTACCTAGCGCGTGTGCTCACACTGCTGTCCATCACTGATGGTGACTTCATGAGTCTCCCCTCCCCCAGCCTGCTGACTGCTTCAGTTGTGAGCATAGTGTCTTATTTGTGCGTCCTGGCATCCCTGGAGGCCAAGGCAGTGCCTTACCCCAGCAGCCTCAGGTCCTGAGAACACTGTGTCAGCTCAAGGAGCGCTGGCCTGGTCTCCCTGCTGCTCCTCCGCTCCCTGAGGCTCAGAGCATCCAGCGTTCTGGGCAGTGAAATATTCTTGACGCTGTTAAAAGAAAACTAAGTGACAGCATTTGATTCTGTAGGAAGGGGAAGGGTTAAGGAGTGCCGTTTTCAAAACCAAAGTCCAGCTAGTTGCCCTTCTATCATCTCATCTGTAGATTATTTCTTCCATGTTTTAAGTTTCTTAAATGGCCCAGTTTGTAAATCTTCATGTTTTCTGCTCTGCTTTATCGGGCAGGGTTCCTGACAGAGGGCTTGTGGCCAAGGAAATCATGAAGGAAGCTATGGCCCCTAGCCTGAACCAGCCCCAGACTGGCCCTGGCCCTGGGGACAGAGAGAGGAGTCTGGGCTCTGCTGTAACAGATCCTCTCATCACTGATGCTGGCTTGCATCAAGTTAACAAAAACCTAAGCCCACACTGCACAGCTGGAGCACTCCTAAATAGCTTGGTGACCCCATCCTCCGGCGGGCAAGGCTGCAGGAGTCCACTGGCCCGGGGCTTGCTTCTCCTCTGTTTGCATGGCTGTGATCCTCCTGGACAGTGACTTTGGGGGTCTCCGGCACTCCCTGGCCTAGTCTTCCCTGTCACTTGAGTGGGGGTCTACCTGAGGCTAGATCTTTTTACCTGTATGTGTGTGTATGATTTATGTGTATACATATGTGCATGTATGTATATTTGGGTTAATGTTCAAGTGTGCCTGTTCCTGCCTATGTGTACATACACACCCATGGAGGCATCCACATGTTATTTTTCTTGGAGTCTTTTGTGAGCCTGGAGTTGCTTGTCTAGACTGACAGTGAGCCCCAGAGAGCCTCCTGTCTCCACTTCCAGCACGGGGTTTACAGTCAGGCACATCACGCCCAGCCTTTTTATGAGGGCCCTGGGGCCTGAACCTGGATCCTCTTGTTCCCGTGAAACACTTTATGGCTGTCTCCAGCTCTCTATCCCTGTGGACCCTCCTCTGAGGTCCAGCGGAGGTGGTCGATCGTCCTGCTTCTCCTCCGGTCACACGAGGTCCATGTTTTCACATAAAGTTAAAAATAGTTGCTCACAAAAGCCGTGCGGCTTAAGGATCCGTGTGTTGTCAGTTCACTCAATAACCGCGTTAATGAGCTCCCAGCTCAGGCCATGGCTCAGGGCAGCGTCGGGCACCTAAACCTGCGTAAGTGCTGTGCAGTGGCCATGCCTGCTCGGAGGACTTCCTGTTTTCCCAACAGCGTAGTAAGGCCTGGGATGTCCAGTACTCAGCTTGGGCCTTCCATGTCTAGCCTGTCAGGGAAGAGAAAGCGTTCTCATGAGCTGGAAGGACCCTGGCTGGAGCCAGGAGGGATTTGGAAGTATCCATCACACCAGCAGAGGGTGGCCAGTCTCCAGAGCTGCGTCTTTCCAGTGAGTGACCATGGATCTCTGTTTAGGCCCCAGCACCTCTCTGCTGGAACAGTCTCTGCACTTATTTCTTGGGAAGGAGAGAACATGTGACACTGAGCAGATCACTAATTCAGCTTCCTCAGTTGACAACTGAAGTAGGGCAAAGACTTAAGCTCCCAAAGTCTGCCCTACTGATGAACTCCTGCCAGCAAGGCTGTGCCCCTGAAACACTGTCACCAACTGAGGACTAAGTGTTCAGACACTGCAGCCTGTGGGGGGGACATTTAAACCATGGCCTCACACGTGGCTTCCGGGAGGCTAAACTGGAATATGTGCTCTAAGCTGTGTCATACTACCGGGATACAGAACAAATTACTAAAATCACTCAGATTTTAATAATTTTTAAATTATTAAAAATGGATTCAGAGGGGAACTTTGAAGTTACCTAGTAGTTTCCAAAGTAATTTCTTGGCCAAGGAAACTTTTCTTGAATTCTTATAGTAAAGCCCATAGAAACAAGCTTGGCACTGAGGTGATGGGACCCAGGGAGACAGCAGATGGGACAGGGTCAGGGCAGCTTCTTCAGCATTCGGAACACCAGCCCTCAAACTACCCAGGCAGTCCCTTCCCAAGAAACGGGATTATCTTCTCAAGGAAAAGCCAAGTTTATACAGAGGGAAAAGTCAACAACAGTTGTCCTCATACAAAAAAAAAAAAAAAAAAGATGGAATCTATATTTAATCCCCTCCTTGAGGTCATGTAAGAGTTGGAAAACCAGCCAGATGGAGAGAATGGTGTAGTTAAGGTGGGTCTGAAATGAGGGGAGGTCTCCGTGGGCTTCCTTCAGGAGTTGGCACCTCCCTTCAGGGGCCTACATGCTGTGCCCAGCGTGAATCTACCTGTCCTCCTTCCCCACTGGATCGCGCACAAAAGCCGTGCGGATTGTAGGGACAGTGGTTAGCATCCTACGGGAGCGGTCTTAACAGGCACAGACGTGCCTACTGGCTTAGCAACCCTGTACTGAGTGCTGTCGATGCTGTGGGTGGTGATAACGGAAAACGTGGCTTCCTGCCTTCAGAGAGCTTCTGTCTAACCAGGAAAGGCTCTCACTGTGCTTGCAGTGAGTGGAGGCTGCCTGCTGCTCTGCCATCAAGATGAGTTTCCTGACATTGGGTGGGGAAAGTCAAGGAAGGCTGTTGGAGTGCATGGCTGCGAAGGTCAGTCTTAGAGCTCACAGCAAAGACAGTTGAATGTCCAGGGAGGAGTGTGACAGGAGGTGGTCTAGGTGGAGTAAGCCAAGCTTTGCCTGGGCCCTGAAGTTACCCAGTATGGCTTGGGGCAGGAGAGTGGAGCCCCATCGTGGAAGCCGTGCAGGTGTGTCATAGAGTATGGCTCACCGTGGACCCCCGCAATGCATCTGCAGGGAAGACCCCACATCCTCAATTCCAAGGCTTAACAGCAGTGAAGAACCATGCAGCCTGGGGTGGGAAACTAAACAGAGACAGAGCGTGCCCCCCAGACTGAGGGAATTCTGGGAAACACTCTTCGTTTGAAAGAGGGTATGAGAAAATGGATTAGGAATTCTGAATAGAGAGCTGGCCGCCGGCTCTGCAGAACAGTCCTTCAGAAGACCCATGTGGTGGCCAACAACCATCCTGCTCCTCCTCTGACCTCCATGGCCACTGCATGCACACGGCACACAGGTGCACATGCAGGCAAAAGCCCCCTCCCCCCCCAAATCTAGATAAAAGAAATTCTGAATAGTTTTATTTGTAGACATGTATAAGGTGCATGTGCCCACTCAGGTTCCAAAAGCCCTGCAATAAAGCATGGAACGACACCCACCTCAGAGCACTTCCAAACCTCTCGGAACACTTTGTGAGGGCTGGGTAGCCATGATTTCCCCACAGCCTTGTCTGCACAGGTATTTGAACTTGCAGGGCTGAGGTCTTGTCCACCGTTGCTGAGACGCATTCCTGCCTTGGGGAAGCGTGTGCCTGAGCAGATGGAGGAGTGCTTTGCCTGGTGACACAGGCCTCCCTCGTTAGCAGGCGAACACAGCCAGCCCTGTCCACTCTATCTAAAATGCTCGTCAAAATGCATGGTCATGGCTACTGCTGGCATGGATCCCACTAATGACTTCAAACCAGCAGCTGATATGGAAAAGTGCCCGCAATTGCACATCAGCCCTGAAGGACCCCCTTAGCCGTTTGCTGGGGCAGGCGAGGGGCACTGCTGTCCACAGGGTTGCTCTTGGTTCCCCCGCCTGTTGGTGGAGGTGGGGGGTGCAGATGACAGCCCTCCTCTGCAGGAGGACACCATGGAAGGTTTCCAGACAGGAAGTACGGTCAGGATGGGCCCTGGCTGGAGCTCTGAGGTGAGCCAGACTGTCCCTTCCCTCTGTCTGGGTCAGACTCTGAGCCACTTGCTAAGAGCACAATGTGGCCCCCATTCCTGCACACTCACTGTGACGTTGTTGAGCCTCAAAAGGCCTGACCCTGCCATGCAACCGTCCAGGTGAGCTCTTGGTATCAGCAGAAACGCCCCTCCGCTGTCCTGGCATGGCTCATCTCAAGCATCAAGGGCTGCCCTTGACTTCACATGGAGTAACAGTGTGTTCTGAGCCAACCCTTCCTGTTAGGTCATCTTTCGGGGTCAGCGACATGCTCCGCCTGGCTCATTAACTGACACTACCTGTTTTCACTCATGCAGTCTACAGATAGGAATTGAGAGCATCCTCGACTCTAACTGTGGGCAAAGCAGACAAGCGCAGTTCTCTTGGGTCAGATGATAAAACATTTAAAGTCAGAGAACAGAGTCCTGCTCTGGGCCCGTAGGGCTCTCAGCAGGGAGAGATACAGATGCAAACGCCAACTGGTGTCTTGTTCGGGAAGAATAGGAACACCCTCAGCCTAGCTCCCCTGGAGAGGCCTCGGATTGTGACGGCCATGTTAGGATCAATGTGCTGTCAGCATTAGGACAGGAGGCAACTCCAGTGGCATTGTTCTCAGCTGCTTCCTCGCCACCCACCGTGGAGAGGAAGCAGCCATCTCCGCTCCTTTAGGAAGGGTCTCCATTATAATAAACAGAAGACTTACTCTCCCAGAGACCGAGAGTAAGGGCCGCAGGGCTGCCAGGCCAGAGGACTGGCTGAGCTCGGTGGGGCAAGGCGGGCTTCGGTCAGCTTGCTGCCAGGCCTCAGCTACAGGAGAATTAGAAACCTGACAGAAACCAGAGCAGAGGCCCAGAGGTGCAGGCCTGCCAT
Source organism: Pachyuromys duprasi (assembly GCA_028658305.1). Taxonomy (NCBI): domain Eukaryota; kingdom Metazoa; phylum Chordata; class Mammalia; order Rodentia; family Muridae; genus Pachyuromys; species Pachyuromys duprasi. The sequence goes on along the minus strand of CM053759.1, from coordinate 2,454,582 downwards.
TTACCCGGCCAGAGCACGGGGGAGGGCGCCAGCTCCTCTCCTGACGACACCCCTGTCTTTGGATGTCTGCAGCTGCGGCCCTGGTCCTCTCGGACTAGACAGGGTTCTTCTGAGTTCCCTGGCTGTCCCACAGGTCCAGGCAGCTCATGAGATGGGGCCAAAGGGAGCTGCTAAAGGCCAGGACGAGTCTGGGAACACATGGGAGAAGCGCTACCCCGTGTGGATCAGAAAGCCCCTAGGTGTGCGGAGCCTGATGACACACCCCACCTGACCCGGAAGCCACTCGGAGGCCGCAGCAGGGCCTCGAGAGCCGGCTGAGCACTCGGCGTCCGGCACTCGGCGTTTAGCGGGTCCTCTTGTTGGGAATATGTGCATACCCGCTGAGTGCCAGAGCCCTTGGAGGACGCGAGGCAAGCTATGTCTGTTTCCCTTGAAGGAGCGGGACACTGGTTCCCGTTTGGTGAATGCTGGCACAGTTGCCTCACCCTGACAAGTAGATTTCTCCTCTTCAGTGCCAACACCGAGAACTCTTAATATTGATCTGATGGCACATAGCGAGGGATGGACCTAAACCACTCCGACCCCAAAGGCCTTGCTCTCGTCCAGCCACCACAAGTGTCTCACCAAGCCCTGGGGGCCTGTGACAAGCCTAGGACAGATCCATGGCTAGTCTGGGGTGTTGTGCGCAGGGCACAGGGCCTACAGGTGGGGAAAATGGAGAAGCGGCATTTCTGTACCTTAAGTCAGCATCCACAGGAAGAAGACGGCCTGACCAGGGGCTTCCCGGTCAGTCCTGGCACCTGACTGCTACTGTGACAGAGCTGGAAAGTCCTGGCTCAGCTGTGAGCCTGCCAGGATGCCTGCTACCGTGTGTGGTAGAGCTGGTCTTCTGGTGCCATCTGAATGAGGTGATGTCATCATCTTTAGTGACATGGAAGCTATCCAACAGATGTGGGGTCAGTGGCTGGGGCACAAGCCCCATGTAGACAGCCTTCTGTATCATGTGAAGGTCGCACTCTGGGTCTTGCTTTCATCATTTCTAAATTGGGATGCTGTGTGTCCCAGTGACCCTGCTATGAAGGAATACATGAGATAACACAAGAAATGCCTGTGAACTGCACACGCTAACTGAGTATTGGGTATTATTGTTATGGCAAGCATGGGTTCAAGGTCAGGGGTCTTTGTTCTTAGGGTAACCAAAGAAACTAGCTTGTAATTGTCACAGCCACCTATATCAAGATCTGTGGCCAGCACTGACTGCCCCAGCAGCACCCTGGGGAGGATGTAAGTTAGCTTTCTTACCCTGCAGCATGGTTTAAACTAAAGAACTTTTGTGATCAGAACCCTGGGGCTTTTTATCTTGATGGTCCGAGGCCTTTCCCCTGAGGAGGCCTGAGCTGGGGAAGGAAGGTTACTGCCTGTCTGGGAGGATGCAGTTCGGCAGCCGGCCTCCCGATCCAAGGTGGGCTTTGACCCTCCTGAGCAGTGGCAGCCGCTGCTGTGATGCTGAATTGCTGAGAACCGGTCAGGAGAGGAAGGTGATGTCAGTCAGCCAGGAGGACCGGCCCTGAGGGCTGGCAGGGCTGTAAATGTGCCATGGGCTGCAGCCCTGGATGGCCAGTGTTTGCCTGAATCGCCAGGGTGAGTTGCCATCTGGAGCTTCTCCCAACTAACACAGGTGTCTGCCCTCTCTCCCTCCAGATTGTGTTCCGGAAGATCAGCGATGTGAAACGGGAAGAGGAGGAGAGGATGAAACGAAAGAACGAGGCCCCCCTCATCCTGCCTCCTGACCACCCTGTCAGGAGACTTTTTCAAAGGTTCCGCCAGCAGAAAGAAGCCAGGCTGGCGGCAGAGCGAGGGGGCCGGGACCCGGACGACCTGGACGTGGAGAAGGGCAATGCTCTCATGGACCATACCTCGGCCAACCATAGCCTGGCGAAGGCCAGTGTGGTCACGGTGCGTGAGAGCCCTGCCACACCTGTGTCCTTCCAGGCAACCTCCTCCTCCACAGTGTCAGACCACGCCAAGCTGCACGCACCAGGATTGGAGTGCCCGGGTCCCAAGGCGGGCAGTGGTGACTGTGCCAAACGCAAAGGCTGGGCCCGCTTCAAGGACGCCTGTGGGAAGGGTGGGGACTGGAACCAGGTCTCCAAGGCAGAGTCCATGGAGACGCTGCCCGAGAGGACACAGGCGTCAGGCGAGGCCACCCTGAGGAAGACGGACTCCTGTGACAGCGGCATCACCAAGAGCGACCTGCGTCTGGACAGCGTGGGGGAGGCCAGGAGCCCTCAGGACCGGAGCCCCGTCCTGCCTGAGGCCAGGCACCCCTTCTACCCCATCCCCGAGCAGACGCTGCAGGCCACAGTCCTGGAGGTGAAACATGAGCTGAAGGAGGACATCAAGGCCTTGAACGCCAAGATGACCGCCATTGAGCAGCAGCTGTCGGAGATACTCAGGATACTGATGTCCAGAGGGCCCTCCCAGTCTCCTCAGGAGACGAGAGACATCTCCAGGCCCCAGTCCCCGGAGTCAGACAGAGACATTTTTGGAGCAAGCTGAGAGAAACATTTCAGAACAAACAAAAAACTCAAGGACAAAGGCCTGTCCCCTCGCCCTCGACACCCCCACCACCCACATGACCAACAACTTTCAAAGTAGGCTTTTCCTGACAGGAAGTCAAAGTGGGACCGAGTGGCACAGGTGTGGATACGTGGTCTCTGGAAGGTGTAAGAGGGAACATGAGGGACACACCACTCTGCAAGATGGCAGCTGGGTGTAGACAGCCACCGACAGTTACAGAGAAAGGCCATGCTGCCTAGCCAAAGAGCCTTTCCCTCAGCGTGTTTTATCAAGGCTGTGTTTGCAAAAGATTAAAGCTTCCGGAGGAGGACAGCAGCCACAGACCACACAAGGCTTCCTCACAAGCACCCTGAAGACGACAGGCGCAGGGACTTCTGGTTGTTCCCCCGCCCTGAGTCTGACCTCACCACCTGTTTTCCTACTCTTGCCATTTGTAACAAACTTGCAATAAGGGAAGCTTGGTGGGCAGGAGGGCCTTTCCACTCTGCTGGTAGAGGTGGGCATGGGTGCTGCGTGTGGGGACACAGGCTGGGCTTCTGGGGTTCCCTTGCCCGGAAGAGGCAAGGCAAAGGTAAGGACTGGAGAGGGCCCTCGCTCAGAGCAGGCTCTGTTGTGTGGTCCACAGCCTGCTCCTGACAAGGAAGCTCCCACCCTCTGGCGCACCATGCTACAGTAAGGCCTCCTGACACGAGCTTCTCTGTTCCTCCCTCGACCTTTTCCCAAGCTTGCCAAGGCTTTCCTCAGGGTGTGGGGCAGTGACAGGAAGGGACAGGCGCCCAGCATTGCTTTCCTAACAAACACACACACAACCTCAGAAAACAATGATTGTAGCGAGTACTAGGTTTCTATTTTGATTCTCCTAGGGATTTTTGCCCAGTGCATGGGGTCGATAGAAGACTCGTGGGAGCCACACTTAGCCTTACTTGAAAGCCAACCTATTTCCTACTCCAAAAATAATGGCAGGACCATGACATTTTCTTAGGGAGCTGGAGAAAGAGTGACCTGTTAGCTTCCATACTGTCTCCGTGATGAGCTGAGGTGTGACGGGAACTCGACGTCAGGATGCTTGGCCTTCTCTCAATGGCCTCGGACAGGACCGAGGGGCTAGCCTCATGTACATCTGGAGGGGTGGCAGGGAGCGTGGCAGGGGCGTGGCAGGGGCGTGGCAGGGGCGTGGCAGGGGCGTGGCAGTGCCAGGTGAGCCTGGAATCTCAACTGTGCAGTGAGTTGGGACAGCAAGTGACACACACTTAGCGTTAGCATGCTTTGACATTCAGGATGTCAGCATCTTGAACCTGGCACTCAAGACCTGCTCTACCAAAGAGGCGTAGTGTTCTGCTTGGTGGCCGTGGCACATGCTGGGTCTTGATGCATGGCTGTCTGCAGGATGGACGGCCCTGCGATATCAAAGCTGTGCACGCATGTAGCTTTTCACACACTGCTTAAGGGCTGGCTTGGGGCATCCCTAGACCAAGATGTGGCAGCATTCAAAGATGCCCACTCTGGGTAAAGCTAGGCCTGAGGGCTGCCTGATGCCAGCTACCCCTTGGTGATGGGACTGTGAGGTGCTGGAGTCACAGTGCCAGCTGCTGCTGACTGTGCCATAAGGGCACGCCTCACGGATACTCACCAGCCTGGCGCTAAGTGAGTAGCCAGGTAGGTGGGCCCCATGGCCGGGCCACCTCAGCATCAGGAGCACCTGCTCCTAGAGCTCCTTCTGGAGTGCTCTGGGACTTGATGGTCCTCCAGCATCTTGCCTGCTGCTCCTTGACCGCTGTCTGAGCTGTCCCAGCTTCCCCATGGGTCTGAGGGATTCAGATGCCTGAGTGCCAGTGAGCGCACCCTGAGTCAGGTGACAGAGGAAGCTCAGGTTGCTCTCTGGGGTCAATGCAAATGATGTCTGCACCCTTTGGGGTGGGGGGTGGGGGTCTCAGTCCACATTGGGGTTCTAGGAGTCTAGGACCTGAGAGTTCCTGCAGAACGCTTGTGCCTGGCTTTTCTTTTCCCCCATTTCTCCAGCAGTCTTGCTCTCATTGGCCTCTCTGAAACAATTTAAACAAGCCAGACCCTGCGTCTTTACTCTCCCGCCACTCCCTGGGCCAGAGGCTGCTTGGTGCCGACTCACACTCTTATAAGGTCCCAAGCAAGGAGCATGGGACACTGATCTGCACCTTCCTGTGTTAGCCATTGTCTGCTGGCTGAGGAGAGCCTGGGAAACAGACTTGCCAGGCATCAGACTCAACACTGAGATCTCAGACAACGATGTGGTAAGACGCTCTGCCCCTTAGGAGGGGTCCAGCACATGCTGTGGAACGTCACTGTCCGGCACGTGCTAGCCGCTTGGTCTAAATGAGTTACTGTGGGTGCCATCCACAGGAAGTACCATTTCCCAGAGGTGGCCCCGCTCTGGCTGACGGCCTGCTCTCTTCCTGTAGGCATGCAGTAGTGTGGGCACGCTGCCTCGTCGGCCTTGTCACCCCAGAGCCCCTCCCCTGTGCACGTGGCAGCCCTCCTGACGCTCTGATGTAGGCATGCTGACCCCACGTCTCTGGAGCAGGGCCCGTGGCAGCAGCCTCCCAGCAGGCGTTCTTTCTTGTTTTGGGTGTGGAAGGTCAGAGCCAGGCTAGGGAAGAGCTCTGCCCCCTCCCCAGCCCCGAACAGTACAGCTGCCTTCTGGAAACACATTCCTTACGTTGTCATCTGATTCCTAGGGCTGGCTTAGCCCCCACGTCTTAGAACCTCCAGGCTGCCTCAGCATCGAGAATGGTTGGCAAGGGGTAGAGGTACCCTACCCCCCCCCCCACCTCCCCACCAGCTTCAGCTTCCAAATCCTTAAGTGGAAAAAAGAGACTGTGAAGCCAAGTGTCAGGTTTGTCTGGTTGGAATAGAGGCTGAATGCTCTCTTTAGAAATACCAGTCAGAGCCAGGCCCTCACCACCCTGTCACGCAGGCATCTCATGGGGACTCTCGGGCTTCTCCAGAGCCCTGGTGAAGTTACGAATTACAGACGTGCACGCAATTCATTGTACTGTTTTGAAATAAAGATGTTAGCCTTAAGACACTTGGCTGGGACTCCAGCTGCAGCGGTGGTGGGTGCCAGTGCTCCTTCCTAGCCCCTCTCCCACCGTTGCTTAGAAAGGAGGCCTGCTCGGGGCCCAGCCCTCGGAGGGCCAGCCTCTGCTACCGAGATGTCCCTCGTCCTTACTGCTCCATTACTGCCTTCTCACTCGCTTCCGTAAAACTGTCTTCACCAGCTCCTGAGCTCTCCACCCAGAGCAGTCGTCAGTGAACACCAACCCTGAGCTCCCAAGGACAATTTTCCAGCCAGGGTGTGGGTGTGGAGACTCCTTCCCTGCCCCTCTCACAGCCCAAAGGAGGGAATTTACCTGCAGCTGACGTCAGTCTCAGGCGAAGCTTCAGTCTTCACACTAGCGTCAGAAGCTTAAAGAAGGCCTTAGAATTCCCGAAGGTGCCAGGCCTGGTGGGGATGTCTCCACGCCACCCAGCCTTCCCTAGAGACACTGACTCTCTACCTGCGACTTCCGGGCCGCCCAGCCGACCCACCAGTCCGAGAGAAGGTCCCTGCCCTTCCATCAGCGGACAGCCTGCTCGTGGGGAGGACACAGCGCCCCCCCCCCCCCCGTGACCGGAGCTCTTCATACTCGGATGTCTCAGCTTCGGCTGGAGGGTGTCTGCACCCAAGCTGCAAGGACATTTTTGCTCACGAGCAGTTTGTCAACCTGGGGCTTCTCATCCGAACAGTCTCCGTCAGTCCTGCCAAATCCTTTACCGGGTTTTCGTTTCTTTTTTCCTCTGTCCGAATGAGCATGAATTCAGGAAGTGCAAATGCGCCGAGGCTGCTGCCAAGTGCTGCACTGTGTGACTGTGGTGTGGGGCTGTGGAGAGCCCGTGGGCACTCCAGAGACGACTCCCCCTTCTTGACGTTTTTAAACAAGCACAAATGATATTTGTAAAAAAAAAGTTAAATTTATTTATTATGGTAATAAACTCTTTTATATGTGATATTGTTTGCCATGGCCTTTTCTTATGTCAGTCAGCCAGTGCTGTCTGCTCTGCCAGCAGTCTGTGCTTGGCCCTCACGACCTCCATGAGCCCTCGGAGCTCACCTCCAGCTCTAGTGATCCAACAGCTTCTTCTGGCCCCGAGGTGCCTGCACACAGCACACAAACCTAACAAGATGTCTTTGAAAGCATAGTCTGGGAAGCTCGGGTGTGGGAGGCACCTTGCATTAGTTTCCTTGCTGCTGTGGCAGATGGCTTGCAGGAAGGATTTATTTCAGCTCATGGCTTGAGGGTGCGGTCCATCATAGCATGGGAGTCACAATGCACTTCAGTCCGAGGCTCAGCTCTGTTTCTCTCTCTGCAGTCCAGCATCCCAGCCAAAGGAATGCAGGTAGGCTTAGAGATTTGTCTCTGAAGTAATTCTAGGTCCTGTCATGTTGACAGTGAACCATGGATTTGGGGGAAATCCAAGGTGCTGGTACCAGCATGCTTCCTGCCTGAGCGCTGGCCACTGAGTGGCCACAGGGAGTGGAGCAACGCTTGTGCTCTGAGCAGGCTCTGCCTCTGCCTTGGGAAACTAGAAGGCTGCCTCTAAGACACGAGTCTTAAAGATCTGGGTCCTTTGCAGCCAAACCACGGCAAAGGCCTTGTCTCCTGCCACAGTAGCTTCAGGTTCCAGTGTGAGCGTCAGAGGGAACGAACCACATTGGAACTGTAACATTTGCTTTCACATACCTCTTAGGTCCGCCTCCAGCTTGAACGCGCAGTTCTCATCTTGCACAAATTGGCTTGATTTTTGCATATTAGTGTTCCCCCTACTTTTGAAAAGAGCAAAACCAGCAATGCGAGTGACTCTGGCAACAGCATTGACCTCTGACCTCACGTCATGATGGTGTCCAGAGCTACTGAGACAGAGGCCCACCTGCCCTGAGCAGTCCTCCTCACAGTGCGGCCACAGCTCTGCTGCTTCCTCAGCAGACCCTGAGCCAGAGTCCACAGCGTGGCAGGCACCCCACGCTTACTACGACTGTAATGCGCAAAAAGTCCTTCCCTCTCTGCGGACAGTGGAACTTAATTCTGGCATGAGTGATCCATATGTGAAGCCAGTCGGGACACAGAGACCCTCCCTGGCCACACAACGAGCCATTGGTATTTTAGAGCCCCCTTCAGCCCCTATTTGACTACAGAAGGGCAAAGCTAATGAGGAAACTGCCTAAAACCCCAAGTAACGAGCGCTCACTTCAGACTCATCACCAGTAGAGGGTCATTAACTGCATCTTTAATCTTTAATGGTTAAAACAAACCTGTGGAGAGGATTTTTCTAACTAGTCAACTCAACTAGAAGCAGGCACCCGAACTCACACTACCTTTGGGGCAACGGGTGGGATTCAGGCCTATTGTACACATCCATCCTGAGGTGTTTGCTAAAAGTATAAACACTGTAGTTAAGTTTCTAGACTTAGCCAGCCAACAGTTGTATTTTAGAAAAGCAGAGAAAATAGTCTCCGTTTCTGTAAGGGAGCCCGCCCCCACCTGCCACAGACGCTAACAGCCAGGTCCTACCGGTATGAGTGATTTTCTCTAGACCAAGACTGTGTTCCCACAAACCTGGAAACATAATGCCATTCAGCATTCTGTGCGGCTCCAAGAACTGACCATGCTGCCAGCAGGCCTTTGGCTGGCTCTGGGCGTCTTGCTTCTCTCCTGGTGCTGGCTGCCTTCGCAGTTGACCGGAACTCCTGGTTTTGCTCATGGAGCTAGGTCTGGGCCCCAGGGTTCTGGGGCTGGCGCTGACTCCGCCCCTTACCCAGCGGTTTTTCAGAACTGCTCCAGAAGTTGCCAGGGCTGATGGAATGACTGACCGCTGCCCAGGAACCAGACTTAGGGGCTATGAACAGGCAGTGGAGACTGCAGATGATCTCAGAATTTTTATTTAAAAATACACAAAATAAGCCTAGAAAAAAGTTTGAATTATCTATGGAACCAAAAAAAAAAAAAAAGGTTTGCTTTCTTTGGATGAGAATAAGGCAATAAAACCCATTGAGCAAACCAGACGTAGGACTTGGGGCCTTGGGTCACTACCCCTCCCGGAGGCCTTGCCCAGCACCTGTGTGTGGACCCCCATTCTCCAGTGCGGAACAGCTGGAAGAGGAACAACCTTGTTACTCCAAGGCCACAGATCTCAGAAAGCAGCAGCTACATGTAGGCTCACCAGTTAAGTTCAAATTGCAGAACTCCCTGGAATGCCACAGCCATTCCTCACCCATTCTAGCCGGGCCACTTGAAACACAATGTGACATTGCTGCCTCCCTACCGAGGACTGTCCTTGTGAAGGCTATTCCAGAGCGAAGTATCACAGACTGCCTCAGAAAGGCATCCCAGGGAGGGCAGGCCGCCCCACCCCCTCAACCAGGACTTCCATGCCAAAACAATAAAGTGTTGAATTCTGAATTCAACTCACATGGAATCTTTTTGGTAGAGCAGAAAGAACTCAACAGGTCTGTGGGAGGGTCTAGAACAAACATCTCCAGGTATAGTTGGGAAAGAGATGACACTGCTCTGGACTCCATCTTATGCAGCAGGAAGCTTCTGGGGTTAGGTAGAAACTCTTTGAAGCTCTAGAGGATTTGGGGCTGTACATTTTCTGAGCTATTATCAAGCTTCCAGTCTCAGAAGACAAATGAAAGGTGTCTCTCAGGGACTGTCCTGGAGAAGGTGTCCCTCAGGGACTGTCCTGGAGAAGGTGTCCCTCAGGGACTGTCCTGGAGTAGAAGGTGGCCCTCAGGGACTGTCCTGGAGAAGGTGTCCCTCAGGGACTGTCCTGGAGTAGAAGGTGGCCCTCAGGGACTGTCCTGGAGTAGAAAATGGCCCTCAGGGACTGTCCTGGAGTGGAAGGTGTCCCTCAGGGACGGTCTCTGAGTGAGAGGTCCGGATGGAATGCCATGTCCCTGAAGGCTGACAGCAAGGCTGACCTGGCTCAGCAGCATTAGAGAACTGTGTATGTCTGGGCCCAGGCAATGCCCACATGTGAATAGCAGTACAGGAATCCCAAGATGGACAGGGTCACCCATGGCCAACCTGTGTGAGGAGGCAGAGAGGAAGAGTGGTTAGAAGGCCTGGGCAGGCCTTCCTGGCAAATTGTCCCCCAAGGACATGGCGACAGAAACACAGGCCTCCCAGAAAGCCAGCTTTGTCTGGACCCAGCAGGTTGGTCGCTGTGAAGTGATGGTTACATTGTTGCAAAAGCAAACACACATAGGGATAGGGTATGCTTTTAAAGAGTGTGTTCTGTGGAGACTAAAGCAAATGACCAGAAAGAAGACAGGCTTGTGGGAACTACATTCACTCTCCAAATGCAGACCCGCTGTTTGTCATGTTTTAGCACACAGAAAGGAAGACCCTAGAGTAAATATTGAATTTCACAGCCCAGAACTCAGGGCTGAGAGAAGGCTGGCTGAGAGAAGGCTCGGAAGTTCGGAAGTTCAGACAGCTGCTTCGCAGAGGAGCAGAGTTCAGTTCCCAGCAGCCAAACAGTGACTTTCATCTCTCCATAACTCCAGGTCCAAGGAACGTAATGCCCTATTCTGGCCTCCACGGTCACTGCTGCGTGTAGGGCACATGCATGTGTGCACACACAGCACACACACACTCATACAGTTACACACAGACACATGAAGACACGGCACACACACACACTAAATAAATATATCCTGTGAGAAGAATCCTCAGCGTTTGGGGCTACAGAGATGGCTCCGCCACTAAGAGCACCCGCTGCTCTTGCAGAGGACCGGGTTCAGTTCTCAGCGCCCACAGGGCAGCTCACTGTTTATAAGTCTCATTTCAGGGGATCAGATACCTGCCTCTGGCCTCTGTGGTACCAGGCACACACACAGCGCATACACATACATGCAGACAAAACACTCCACACATAAATAAAAACAAACCTCTAAAAACAAATGTCAGAGCTCCTTCTACAAAGCACACATCTTAGAATATCTGATCTTTTCTTGTCTTTAATATTAGTGTCTAACTTCCTTGGGAGTGTTAGAAAATTGGAGGTGCTATAGAATATCAGGAGCCAAACTCCACAATTCAGTCTTCTGTTAGAGGTATTCCCATGGCAGCTCAGGAAAGACAGGTACACACAGTAGGGCTCACTATCATCCTTATCCTATGCACCAGATAACGAAGTGCAGAGGGTACAGAGGGCAGAGGGCAGAGGGCACATAGACCGTTTCAGCTGGGCCACATGGGATGAGCAAGAGTTTGCCAGGCAGAAAGCAAAGAGACAAGTGAGAGTAGCTCCGGTCACCGGCGGACAGGCTCACGTGACACAGCTGCTGCACAGGGCTGGGTGCAAGAGAGCAGAGCTGTGGGGAGGAGATCTGGTGGCCATCAGCTGCTTATTAATACGATCTCTCTACATCCCTGTGCTCAGGCCCTGACGACTGCCCTATCCCAGCCTTGACAAAGGCGTGGCTCAAAGGTGAGCATTACAGAAACAGCCTAACAATTGCACTGACAGATGCAGGGGAGAAAGGCCGTGGTAACAGGAGTGAGGGCCACGGAAACGTTTGTCCTGCAAGATCAGAGAGACAACGGGGACATGGAATGCTGGGCTTCTTCCCGCCCTTCCCCGTAGGCTGGCTTCCACATGGTGTCAGCGGGCCATCAGCATCAGCTAGTGTGCATGTTACCTGTGGTGGCTGTCACCAAGGTCCACAAACGTTAGGGACTGAAACAACCGAGCTATATTCTGTGGTAGTTCTGCAGGCCACAGTCCTGAAAGGAAGGTGCTGGCAGGGCCACACTCCCTTTGGAGGTTCTAGGAGAGCCATTCCTGGGCTCTTCCAGCCTCCGGTAGTTCCCGGCTGCCCTGCAGCTTGCAGCTGTACCGGTCTCACTACTGCTCCATCTTTGTGTGTCCTCACTCCTCATGTGAGGGCCGTCTGGATGGCTGCCTCACAGCTGCCTTCGCTAGCTACAACCGAAACGACCATATTTCCAGCTGATGACGTATACGCAGGCTCCGGGAACACATGGCTTTGGGAGGAGTGGAGATGCTGCTCAGGTCAGTTGGCATTTTCCTGGCACCCCAAGAGGATGCCAGGAGCTTGGATGCGGGCAGCTGTCTCCCACTCGGGTTGAGACACAGTTTCAAGGCACTAGTCAATACACACTCCTCAGCGTGTTGCACAACAGGACGGAAAGATGATGGTTCAGACACAGGAAGTACTCACTGGACTTCAGCTGCGTTTGGGGAGAGCAGCAGTGGGTGTTGGGTCAACACAGAGCCCCGAGGCCACCTGCAGCCAAGGGCATGTGGGCGTGTGCAGTGAGAATTTTGTGATTTTTGGTGTATTTAAAAAGCACAGGCATGTTATGGGAATATGTTTTCATTGAATCCCAGGTGTGGAAATAAGAGGCTGCTTCATAGCAGGTGACTATGATTTGCCTTGTGGTCTAGCAGGGCTGTGGTTTTGCCAGCTGCAGATCATTTCTGTGTGTGATGTTTGGAATTCTGGGAGCTTTCAGAGGCTATGTAAATACTAGGGCCCGAGAGGCAGGGTTGGATGTTAATGGTTGCAGTTTGTCAAGTAGTTATGTGCAAAGAAACAAGAAGATGACATTAGATACCCTAATGATGAAGATCAAATTTGCCCCAAGGAGCTAGATACTCCTAATCGGTAGGAAGTAGTCTAATGATAATGTTGCCCCCTTTCCTCTCTGTCCTTTTCTTTCCTATCTAGTGTTAGGGGGTTCAAAGGTGACGAAGGGAGAAGGATGAAAGGAAAAGGAATCCACAAATTAGCCAAAGTGCTGCTTACAGGTATGCTTACTCATCCGAAGCTGGGCCCAGAAGAGCTATGACTCATGACTGTCAAATGCCAGTGCTCGGATCTTCTACCTGTAAGAGGAAGGGTTCTCACTCCTGGGAGATGGGCTCCAAGCATTCCCCTGCTCTTACTACATATACCAGGAAAAGACGAGGCAGTTAGGCAGGTAGACAGCAGTCAGGACATTTGTTGTCTGGACCATGATGCCTCCATAAATCCTTGTTTTCCCCATCTACACAGTGGGAACACAACAGACTTTAACATTCCAGCCACTTGGAGCTGAAGTGGTTCACATAAATACATGCATTTGAGAACACCCTGGGCAACGTAGCAAGATCCTTCACCCCAAAGCCCATGATGACAAGCAAGAGACACAGACCACAAGCCACCTTCCCAGCAACACTTCACCCTCCATGGGCCTGGCTCCATGCTAGGCCTGAACATTGCTGGGTACTGTTTACCTGCAGGCATAGTCCAACCACAGCAGTGCTAGCCACGCCCAGGTGTGGCCCAAGGAGCGGAAGCATGGTTGGGCAGTCTCCTCCTTAGGTTCAGATGAGGGCAGCAGCACTCTGAGGACCACTGTGCAGTCACATAGGTTTGTCAATCATTAAAAGATGGAGTTGAAGGACTCTGTCCTGTGATAAGACACTAGTCTCCCTCTGCAATTATCTCTTCCTCTGCCCCTTCCCAGGTTGCTGGGTTCAAGGATGTAGAAACTTCTGGGCATTTGACAGCTTGACCTAACTACCTAAACAAGCAGTGAATTTAAATAGATAATCACTAGCAAACTGAAGATGCAGTGGATAGATTGCAAAGAACCGTGGATGCATTTAACAGGACAGACCTGGCAGACAGGTGTATTTAAATTCATGTAAGCATATAGAGGCCACGGCAGGGTCACCTGGGATGACCAGAGCACTTGCAGTAGATGTTATTAACATGGTAGAGGTGGTTACATGGGATACGGTGGGTTGTGCACTGAGTACAGCCAGCAAGAGGGAGACAGCTCTGAAACACCAGGCAGTGAGATTCCACTTGAGGCTATCACGATTGAGCTGCTCTCTGAGCAGTTTTAACAGCCTGAAACAAAACAAAACAACCAAAACAAACAAAGAAACAACCAAACAAACTCCACAGAAAGTCTGAGATAATGTAGGGAAACAGCTGCCATCAAGAAGGGCCTTGAGACAATATACAGCAAGCCTATAGCCAACATCAAACTCAATAGAGAGAAACTTAAATCAATCCCACTGAAATCAGGGACAAGGCAAGGCTGCCCATTGTCTCCATATCTCTTCAACATAGTACTTGAAGTCCTAGCTAGAGCAATAAGTCAACTAAAGGAGATCAAAGGGATACAAATTGGAAAGGAAGAAGTCAAAGTATCACTATTTGCAGACGATATGATAATATACATGAGTGACCCTAAAGATTCAACCAGAGAATTCCTTCAACTGATAAATACCTTCAGCAAAGTGACTGGATACAAAATCAACTCAAAAAAATCAGAAGCCCTCCTGTACACCAAAGACAAAAGGGCTGAGAAAGAAATTAGAGAAACAACACCCTTCACAGTAGCCACTAATAATATAAAGTACCTTGGGGTGACTCTAACCAAGCAAGTGAAAGATTTGTTTGAAAAAAAACTTCAAATCTCTGAAGAAAGAAATTGAAGAATATCAGAAGATGGAAAGACCTCCCATGCTCATGGATTGGTAGGATTAACATAATGAAAATGCATTCTGCCAAAAGCAATCTA
>CM053759.1:2429717-2440281 GCA_028658305.1 Pachyuromys duprasi | reverse complement strand
AGCATCTTCAATAAATGGTGCTGGTCCAACTGGATATCCGTATGCAGAAAAATGAAAATAGATCCATGTTTATCACCCTGCACAAAACTAAAGTCCAAGTGGATCAAAGACCTCAATATAAAACCAGACACACTAAACTAAACTGGTTAGAAGAAAAAGTGGGGAAGACCCTAGAACTCATTGGCACAGGAGACTACTTCCTAAATAGAACACCAACAGCTCAGGCTCTAAGAACAACAATCAATAAATGGGACCTCATGAAAATGAAAAGCTTCTGTAAAGCAAAAGACACTGTCATCAAAACAAAATGACAGCCTACAGGCTGGGAAAGGATCTTTACCAATCCTACATCTGACAGAGGGCTAATATCCAGTATATATAAAGAACTCAAGAAGTTAAAAAGCAACAAATCAAGTAATCCAATTAAAAAATGGGGTATGGAGCTAAAAAGAGAACTCTGTAGAGGATTGTAGAATGGCAGAAAAACACTTAAAGAAATGCTCAACGTCCTAGCCATCAGGGAGATACAAATCAAAACGACCCTGAGATTTCACCTTACACCTGTCATAATGGCTAAGATAAAAAACTCAAGTGACAACACATGCTGGAGAGGTTGTGGAGAAAGGGGAACTCTCCTCCATTGCTGGTGGGAATGCAAACTTGTACAACCACTCTGGAAATCAATTTGGTGCTTTCTTAGACAATTAGGAATACTGATTCCTCAAGATCCAGCTATACCACTCCTAGGCATATATCCAAAAGATGCTCAAGTACACAAGGACATTTGCTCAACCATGTTCGTAGCAGCTTTATTCATAATAGCCAGAACCTGGAAACAACCCAGATATCCCTCAGTCAAAGAGTGGATACAGAAATTATGGTACTTTTACACAATGGAATACTACTCAGCAACTGAAAACGAGGAAATCATGAAATTCGCAGGCAAATGGTGGGAACTGGAAACGACCATCCTGAGTGAGGTATCCCAAAAGCAGAAAGAAACACTTGGTATATACTCACTTATATAGACCTATAGGATAGGATGGACATGCTGAAATCTATACACCTAGAGAAGATAAGCAAGAATGAGGACCAGGGTGGGATGATCAATCATCGGTTAGATGGATAAATGGGATGGACATTGACTGTAGGAGAAAACAAGCAACAGGACAGGAGCCTACCACAGAGGGCCTCTGAAAGACTCTAGCAATGTATCAAAGCAGATAATAAGACTTACAACCAAGCCTTCGGCAGAGTGTAGGGAATCATATGAAAGAAGGGGGAGTTAGTAAGACTTAGAGAGGACAAGAGCTCCACAAAGACCAAATAGATCAGGGCACAGGGGTCTTTTACGAGACAGTTTCTCCAGCGAAGGACCAAGTATGGATATATCCTAGAACCCCTGCTCGGATGTGGCCCATGGTAGCGCAGTATTCAACTGGGTACCCTAGTAAGGGGAACAGGGACTATTTCTGTCATGAACTCAATGACTGGCTCTTCGACTACCCTCCCCCCTGAGGGAGGAGCAGACTAGCTAGATCCCAGAAGAGGACATTGCAGCCAGCCCTGAAGAGACATGATAAGCTAGGGTCGAATGGAAGGGGAGGAGGTCCTCCCCCATCAGTGGACTTGGAGGGGGGCAGGGAGGAGATGAGGGAGGGATGGGGAGAGTGGGAGGGAATGAGGGAGAGGGCTACAGCCGGGATTCAAAGTATATAACCTGTGATTAATATAAAAATAAATAAATTACAAAAATAAAAATAAAAAAAAAGAAGGGCCTTGAGAATCTGAAGTATGGTTCTCTGGGAAGAGAAAAAAGGGTCAGAAAAAGGAGAGGGTCCAATGAGAAACCATTTGAAAGGTGGGCTGGGAGGAGGACTCAGTGATGTTTTTGCCTTGTGAGCACGGGGACCCGCATTTGACCCCACAATCCATGTGAACATGAGCTAGTGCAGTAGTGTGCATTGTAGTTCTGGCTGGAGAGGCAGAGACAGGTCAGTCCCTCAGGCTTCCTGCCAGAACAGGGAGGTCCCATCTCAAAATAAAGTAAGGTTTAAGGATGACAGTCAGGCCAGAGAGATGGCTCAGCAGTTAAGAGCACTGGCTGTTCTTCAAGAAGACCTAGGTTCAACCCCGAGCACCCGCATGATAGCTCACAGTCCAAGTACAGAGGACCCAGCACTCTCTGCCCACTCTGGACACCAGGCGTACACATGTGGTATACAGACATACTTTCAGGCAAAACACCAACACATGAAATAGATTTAGAAAACAACAACCCCCAAACCAGGGCCAGCCCCTCCCTGCTGCCCAGGTGAGGTGCAGGGCCCGATCTCCCGAGTGCTGCAGCAGGTAAGGGGCAGGGCCGGGCCCACCTGCCTGCTGTGGGTGGCATGGGTCAAGGGGGGCACCTTGCCATCACCCATATCACTGCACGGCAGACAAGTGGTGGGGCAAGCTCTTTTATGCTCACGTCCTTGGAGCTGGCTCACTTGTCCCCCCACCCCACCCCCAGGGTCAGCTCTACTATGCTACCCAGACAAGGAGCAGGGTCTGCTCTCCTGAATGCTGCAGCTGCTGAGGGACAGGGCCAGCTCTCCTGTTCTCATGACCTCAGGGCCAGGTCTCCCACCTGCTGAAGCTTGTGAGGGGAGAGGAGGAAGGAACGCATCTGTCCCTTGTCCATGTCACCACAGGGAGATGAGTGGTAGGGGCAGCTCTCTCTCTCTCTCTCTCTCTCTCTCTGTCTCTGTCTCTCTGTCTCTCTCTCTCTCTCTCTCTCTCACTCGCTCTCTGTCTGTCTGTATCACATATCCTCAGGGCTGTCACCCACAACTCCCCGCAATGTGAGACCCCCTCTGTCTTGGGCTCCCTCCCGCCTGGGGCCCACTCTCCCACATAGGGGTTCTTTTAGTCTCTGGCTCAATCCCAATCCTGGGATCAGCTCTGGGCCTGCACCACACCAGACTGATGATCTGTCTCAGGCCCCTGTCTGGAGGCCCTGGTGCCAGACTGGTGGTCAGGGAGTGTTAGACTACTGCTCATTCAGATTTTCACAAGTCAGAACATGGAGAGTTTGCCACCTGTTCACACACACACACACACACACACACACACACACACACACGTGACACAGCAGCCACACCTGCAACGCCTGTAGGGGTAGATGTTCTTAATGTCCCTGAACTATATTTAAAATAGCTAAAACCATATTTAAGTTATTTATAATTCACCACAATAAAAGTGGGGAAGGGGGACTGAGGCCCTTGATAAAGTAATATATAGTAAGTTATTCCATTTATATGAATACAAACCACTTAATAATGGCAACAAGCCATGGCTGCTGAGAGCGGGGACACAGAGCAGAGGCACTAAGAGTCCCCTGGGGCAATGTGGTAGTTTCTCTAATTTCTCATCCATCCTCTGCCCCTCTCTCCCTCTCCTTTTATCTCTCTTTTGAGATAAAGTCTTTGAGGCCCAAGCTAGCCTCAAACTGTGGCCTTCCTTCCTGCCTCAGTGCTGGGATGGTGCGTGTGCACTTCAAACCAGGCAAACACTGACTGTGCAGAGGGACAATACTCTTGGCGATGAATTAACCAGTGACTAGAATGAAAACCTCAGAGGCGCCAACCAGATACACAGGTCACAGACTGGTGCTGGGCTGCAGAAGTGTCAAGGACTCAAACAGAGCAGGTGGGAAGGCACAGTCTGGTTTTAGGCTGAGTCTCCAGGCTGCCATCCTCCCGGGAGGGTTCCATCCTCCCCGGGAGGGGTCTGAGCAGCTGGCCCTGGAGTGCTCCCTTCCTCCACGGGCTCTGGATGCTCCTTCCCCCTGCAGATCGCTTTGGCAGAGGGCGGGCATGCAGCTGAGTCAGCACTAGTCAGTACCGTGTGGAGAAATCAATCCACTCCTGATGGAGGGGGCTGGCTGAGCCTTGGGGGACGCAGGAGCTGCCAGTCACCCACCAAGGGCTCGCTGAGCTGCCCGCTTCAGCGACACCGCTGCTGCCATCTTCCAGAAGCCTCGTCCTACCACTTACTGAGGAAGAGTGTCTGGCGGCCACCCCTGAGCATGCCTGGCACTGCCATGGTTGTCCTGCCTTGCAGCCCCCGGGACCTGTGCTCTGCCCACGTGTGACACTGCTGGGTGGACAGAGACCACAGTCACGGGCAAGCCTTTCAGCACTGAGGTAGAAACCGCCACTGATTTTAAAGGGGAAGAATGGAGGGAGTCTTCAGGAACCACGTATCCCAGAGTCTGCTTAAAACAGCGTCGGGGCTGCTCAGGTGGGCAAGGCGCCCGTGTGCAGGCACGAGCAACTGGGTTCAAGACCAGTGCCCGTGTAAGCGGCAGGTGTGGCAGCCTCTGCGACTCAGTGTTGGGGAGGACACAGGTGGCTTCTGGGAGCCACTGGCCAGCCAGCCCAGCCACGATAGCTCCGGCCGGGGTCAGTGGAAGATGCTGTCCACAAAACAAGATGGGGTGGGTCAGAGGGAGACCCTGAGGATGAACACGCACAGGTGTGTGGATCTGCACATGAACGTGCACCAAAGACATACCACACACATCATACATATAAACTCACTTATACCACACACAGACACACACATAACACATACACACATACCCTCACATGTATACACAAATACATATAACACATACATGATACATATATACACTTCCCTCACATACATGTGCACATACACAAACATACAGAGAAACTTACACACATACACAGAGACATATCACACACGCTGCACACACATATTCCACATACAGAGACACACACAAGCAAAAAGCAGATGTTCTGCTCAAAGCTACAAGCTGCCAAAGAGCCCAGAATGCAGTCCTGTGCCTGAATGTGAGGTTTGCTCCTCTCTAGAGTGGGCTGAAACATGTCACATCGTCCTTTCTTTTCTGTTTTAAATCTATTATTCATTATTATCTGCAGTTAACTCTGCCTTGGCTTCCTCTCTTCAGCCAAGGCCCAAGGCCCTGTGCCTGCCATCCATTGTCCCTTTCGATTCCTGGTGCTCGCTGACCACCTCCCACTGGACAGTCCTCCTGAGTCCTCACGTGTGGATTGGTGCTCTCTACAGCTGACAGGCCTGCTTTCTGGTCCCATGAGACTCAAAGCCATTCTGAGAAAGGAAAAGTACCATTAGGCTCAGAGAAAACAAGGTCTGCCGCCCAGAGCCCTTCCCTCTGGCTGAAGAGACCCCAGGCTTCAGGGACATGTGTCCCAGCCTATGCTAGCTGAGGTCAGAGAGAGGCCCTGGGAAAGAGCCCCTGCTGACAGGTGCTGTTCAACAGGAAAATGAATAAAGAGGAGACCTGGAGGAGAGTGGGGCTGGAGGTTGATGGCCACAGAGTAGGTACAGCCAAGGCT
This sequence comes from Pachyuromys duprasi, assembly GCA_028658305.1. Classification (NCBI taxonomy): domain Eukaryota; kingdom Metazoa; phylum Chordata; class Mammalia; order Rodentia; family Muridae; genus Pachyuromys; species Pachyuromys duprasi. The sequence continues at coordinate 2,434,891 of CM053759.1, read as the reverse complement.
AGCTGCAGGCAGAACTCTGGGGCTGACACTGAGCAGGCACACCAGCTAGCCCCGGCTTAAAGCCTTGTAGACCTGCCAGCCAGCAAAAGTGACATCTTCACAGCTCTGTGTGGCTTACTTCCAGCTCAGAGGAAGGCGTCTCTTCCTTAGCTTTCACCTCAGTGCCAGTTTGCTAGCTCAGGACCCGAGAAACCCCGGCGCCTGCCTCGCTCTGCTCCTCCCGTAAGCATCTAAGGTTTAGTACCGTCACGCTGTCGTTAGCCATTGAAGCACCTCTGTGCAGTGCGCTTTCACTGACAGTGAGTTCTCAACTGTTTAGCGATGTTCAGATCCGTGGGGAAGGCAGCAAGGTGCTTCATTTAAATCCTGTTTACTCCAGCGCTCAGCCAGATCCCATGAGCCATTCATCAAATGGTCTGGAGCCCAGGGCCCTTCCTCCCCGGGCTAAATTTAGATCTTTAATAAGCTGTGGGGCAGGAGCCTTTTCCTGGCAGATGCTGGTTACTGATCTGGGGCAGGCAATTGAAAAAAGCAAAGCTGTCATGCATCTGTGCCCCTTCCACACACATAGGGATACAGAAGGGCGTTCGCAGGAACCTCTTCCTTTCTTGGGGACTTTCCCACCCTCTCATGAGAGAAAACACACACACAATCACATGGTTCTTGTGTATAGGGAGGCTTCGTCCATGTCTCCAGGCAGCCATGCTAAAAGGGTGGAGGACCCCGTCAGCAGCCTCCGAGAAGTCAAGCAAAGACCTTACACTGAGTTTCCAACAGGTTGCCAGGGGGTGTGGATGTCTTGAGCGTAGGTGCCATACTTGTTCCAGACACTCCAGGATGCCTAGGGAAGGGCTTCTGCCAGAGCTGTCCATCAGCACACTAGGCGGGCATTCCTTACGCTCTGACTGTTGGCACCCCTGTCCAATCTCACAGTCCATCTCAGCAGTGAAGTAAGCGCCCATCCCTCAGCCATATAAAGACAAGGATCGGAGAAGGCAGATCACTCTTCCAGTGTGTGACAACGAAGAAAGCGTCCAGCCGACTGCAGATGGCTTCAAAGCACACCTGCCTGCAGAGCCAGGAAGCACTACTTGCTTCCTGTTATGGCAGACCTCAGGCTTCAAGCAGTCCCGCCTCCCAGCATGGCCCCGCCCCCAGAATGACCCCGCCTCCTTTAAATCCCAACCTACTCTCTTACCCCAGGTGTCCAAGGTCTCTGTCAGGATCTACAGAAAGCACAGCATCTTGCATTTTCAGACGTTTACTATAATTCTCTTGGACATCATTACCCCTGTTCTTAAGGCCTTCCCCGCACTGCAAAGGGGAAGGACAAATGGTGTTGAGCGTTCCTGTGTCCTGCTGGAGTCTGTAGGTCTAAAGGGCTCATTCCAGGGCTCAGAAGCCTTTAGCAACACTGTCAAAGTCAGTCATTGGGCTCTTGTTATGGCCTGACCCTCCCCAGGGACTTCAGCTGGGAGACAGAGCAGGGGTGCTGGGCCCCGCGGGGAGCAGCCTGCCATCCTAAACAGGAACGGCTGGCTAGGGTGCTGTATGCCTGTCTGAACCGGCACCTGCAGCTGCCTTCTAAATCACCTTGTTCACAGTCAATTTCACAGCCTGATGACACCAGCCTCTCTGCACATTTCTCATGCTGTCCCAGCAAGCAGCACAAGCAGCAGGCGCTTACCAAAGCACTAGCCACCAGAAAGTAAAATGATTTCCTGTGACACGGAGGACAGAGAAGAGCACAGAGCACTTACCCTTATCCTGACAGGAAAGGGAGAGCACATTCTCTCTCTCAGCAAATGGGGGGGGGGCATCTGCTCCTAGGAAACTGTCCCCAGCACTTGCTGCTCCAGCCACTGTGGTCGGGGGCTGCCTGGTCAAGGCCTTCCCGGCTGTGCCTCCTCCTTCTGGGCGGTTCCCACGGCCTCAAAGAGTGTGGGTCATCGATAATTTGTAACCCAGTGTGCAGCACCATGGCTGCAGCCTACCTAGCAAACGAGTTACTATGGAGCCTCCTGGCATGGACAGCCACGTGATGAGAGCATGCCGTCTGCTCGCCCACTCTGTCAGGGCCACGGTGCCCGCAGGCGAGCTTGTCAGACCCCGATGCATGCCCGAGGCAGGGGGACTTTGACATACGAGGCTGCAACACAGCTCAACTACACGCCAAGCCGAGTCAGAGATGAACAACCAGCAGCAATGTGACAACATGCGGCAACACACAACATGCGGCAACAACCCTGCGACTACGGCCGCACTCCGGTAGGCTCCCACTGTTCTGCAGCCATCCTCACCTTGGGACAATGGGGGAGGATACAAGGTCTATGTGATGAGGTGAAGGAGGTGACATAGGCCTGGCGTAACAACAGGCTGCCACTGACTGATGGGTCAGGAGGGGCACTTGCTTACACAAGTCTGTGTCACCGAGCCAGTGGCCCTAGCACAGTGTGGACACACTGGCCAGAGCGGTGACTCATACAAGGGTAGGAGCACAGGATGTTTCGTCATGGTTCTCAAGGAGATTCAGAGCCAGGAGCTTATCAATTATTTCTAGAACTTCACAAGAGGGGACAGGCAATGGGCTCCCTGCAGCTTGCTGGCCAGCCGCACTGCACCAATACACTCCTGTCTCAAAAGGAAGGGACCTGGCATTGCCATGTTGTCTCCACACACGTGTGCACATGCAGCAGGCAGACACTGCATTTCTGAGGGGGAGAGAAATGGCCTTCCTCCTCCACAGGCATGCGTGGTAAGATGGCCAGAGAACAAACAGGAGGCTGAAGAAAGACAGATATGACCCGCCAACTCACAGTTCTCCCTTCTAACGCCACAAGACCTGCTCCAGGTGACTGAAACTGTAAGGGCGTGAGCCGGGCCCGCACATCTACCGAGCCTCTGTTTCCCGGACTGTGGGGTGCGGGCAGTGGGCAGAAACAGCCACAGTCCAGGCACCATCTGTACTTGTGGGTGTGCCTGGCAGAGAGGAACCTGGTGTGTGCTAATCATGAATACCCAGGCATTCCCAAGACAGCAGGGCCGGGATGTGTGTGGCCATCCCTGGCAGCGAACCCGCCAGAGGATCTAGAGAGGAAGCAAAGGACGGCCGGAACTGTGCACATCTGAAAAGGGGTGCCGGCAAGCGCACCTGACGTGTCCCATGCGCAGCACAGCTGTCAGACATGTCAGCATCGCAGTGGGCCGGGAGCTGAGGCAGCCTCCGGGGCTAGGGCGGATGTGTGCTGCTGCCCCCTCAAAGCTCACCTCTCCAGCCCACTTACTGCACTTCAGGAGTCGGCTTTGCTCACAGATACACTAAGGAGCAGGGCAGGGCTGGAAGCCGGGGTTCACAGAACTCTCCCCTCCAGTAGCCACCGCTTCTGCTCCAGGAGTGTGCCAGGCCTGACAGCGCCACCGTTGTTCTCGCCTGCCCACTCTCTCCCGGCCAGGGGCAGGCTGGCTGCGCTTTTCCTCAGAGGGTACAGAGTCAAGGGTCGATCCCATCAGCGCAGACCAGAACCCAAGCTGCCTTTGCCTCCCTCAAAAGGAGAACCCCAGAACGATCCCAGAGAAGCTCAGAAAATGTGGGCCCCGTGTCTGCAAACGGTGTTTGGGAAAGGCTTCTCAGCTCAGGCTGCTGGGCACAGGGATGGGAGAGGCCCAGGGCATGTGGCCGTGGGGACACCGCCCTCAGCCACGCTCTCCTTGCCGCTCAGAGGGCTGCTGCTCCAGTGTGCTGACCTGCCTGGCTTTAACATGCCCCTCTCTCCTCAGAGTGCATCAGACTCCCCAGGGCTAGGGCAAGGCAGTGAGGACGACAGGCCCCTGCAGGCCCTTTCCCCAAAGCCATGCACCCCGGAGACCAAGGGCTCCGCTGACAGTCACAGAGGCGTCAGCTGCTGTAGCACCCTCCCCTAGGGACACACTTCCTTCCATGGGAGTCGCAGATCACAGGGCCATGTGGATCATGGAATGAACACAACCACTGGACCTGGACAGGAGCCAGGGGTCACTGCTGCTGTCATCCTGGGAGATGGGGACTAGGAGGGGCATTCAGCCTAGCATGGGGAGTAAGAAACGCCGAAGAAGCAGGTCCTTTCAGGCCGAGTGGTCTGCTGGCTGACCACGAGACATGGCATGGGCACACCACTGCAGTCCACATAGGTGAGTGCAAGCCAGTGTCCCGAACGGAAACAGGCCAGAGGGAAGCGGACTTACTCTGTGCCACCCCAGCAGGCAGAACCAGGGCAGTGGGTGGAGGGAGGCGCCTCCCAACCAGCGAAAGGTGTCCACCCCGGTCCTCACTGTGCAGCGTCCAGGCCGTGCCGAATGCCCAATAGGAAGGTAAACATGATGGGCATTTCCCTTGGGGGGTGGGTGAGCAGAGGGAACCAGCTGACCCCCCCCCCCATGCCCTTTCTGACTCTCATGAAATAAAAGTCCTCCCTAGGGAAGCAGGTTACAAGTCCAGTTACAAACCTATGGTCCTGTGGCAAGACTCAGGCCAAGGGGAGCCCTGTGTCTGACAGAAGGTGGCGCTCTGGCAAGCTGTGGCGGAAGACAGGCACCGTCTTCATCAAGAGCTCAGAGCAGTGGACACGCAGGGTGACTCATGCCTTCCTCAACTCTCAGGTGACACAGAAAGACAGTCATGAATGTGCAAGGTCTTGCTCTGAAGAACAGCATGTTCCTAGCCAGCTCCACACTCGTTCTGCTGGGGGCAGCAGGATGGTGGACTGCAGCTTCCCGCTCCAGGGGTCCTTCCCGCAGCTCTGACTGACTGGCCAGATGGACTTTGGATCTGCTAGGGCCCCCTGCAGGGCAAACACCTAGAGTCCTGCGGTTACCGCACTGGCTTCCCTGCCCAACACTGCCAGCTGGCCACGGGCAGAGAGGCCTGACAAGCTGTGCAGAAAGGGACAGAAGCAGCATGGAGCTTCAGGTTAGAGCAGGGGCCCCCCAACGCTGTGACTGACAAAGCAGCAGACTATACAGGAGTGAGGACATGGGGGAGCTCAGAGGAGGTATCCCACTCTCCATTCTCCTCTGCGCTGAGAGTCTCTAGGGGCGTCTTGGTTGCGACACTGAAAATATATTCTGAAATACATGCTGGGTTCAAATGCAAATACTGCGTTGTCCCTTAATTTTTTATTTTTGTTTTTTTTTTTTTT
>CM053759.1:2396292-2429217 GCA_028658305.1 Pachyuromys duprasi | reverse complement strand
TCTTACAGGTAAGAGCGGAGTGAATGAGTGCATCTTAAAGAAGCTGTCCGGCCAAGGCCGACAGACAGGACAGATGGACAGGAGGACAGACAGGAGGCAGCAAATGTACCGGAAGCAGACTACACACTGATCACCGACGGCACAGGGGGACAGACTCCTAATGGAAGCCATTCTGGAGCAGGTCAAGCTGGTGTAAATAATGAGCAACACGGCTACCAGGCAGCCAGCCTGCACGAAGCACAGACTGAAGCAGCAGCCAGTGCCAGACACATTTACCACTGACTTGTCACGGCAAACAAGCAAAACCAGGATGATTTCTACACACCATTCCAAGGAACCAACAGAGCCAAGATGTGGCCCCGGCATCCCTGCCTCCTCAGCGAGTCCGGGTCTGTCTTGAAGTCTTCATTCTAGGCATCCATCGGTTTCTGGATGAATTGATAAAGAGCTTGTCCCCTGGAGAGCGGGAAAGTCACCTATGCTAAGTTATGGAGCACAAGAACATTAAAAATGCCAGAGCAACATGATAAAGAGCAGCAAGCGGCACTGCTCCTGGACTTCAGCATCAATCATTGCTGGGAACGGCATCTTTGATTGACAGATGAGAAATGGAGAAAAACCAGAACTGCATGAGATGGGAGGAAGGGTAAGTGATAAAATAGGGGGCTGGCGTAAGGCAGACAGACAGACGGACAATCAGACAAGTGGTAGAGGAACAGAGAAAGGGCCAATGTGGCTGCACTTCCTCCCAACTGACAATCCTCTCCCGGAATCAGGAGGGAGCCTCAGAGGAAAGCCCACAGGAGCCCAGACAGTTCTACAGGCCCTTACCCCAAGGGGAGGACGAGACTGCTCATCACGCAGGGGTTGCAGGGATGCAGCCTTGGTGACTCATCAGCGCACCAGGAAGGGCTGCTCTGCGAGGCAGCTGCCTTTGGGTCACCCAGGAAACTGCGGACAACTCCAATAAGCTCTCTGGGTCCCTGAGCCAGGCGGGTGGAGCTAGCTCGAGTGTGTGCACATGTGTTTTTGTCTGTAGCCAGCGCCCTATCTGTGCTGAGCAGATGTTTGTTCACACAGGCCCAGCTGAAGTCCCACAACACAGACCAGTCACTGTTTATTCTTAAGTGATTTCTAGCGGCTTTCCACAAAGTCCCTCCTACCCAACACAATGTCTATTTTCAGCGCACAACTCCCAGCTTGCGCTGTATTAGCAAGTGTGTCATCACCACCACAGTCCATAGTAAAGCGTTAGATCAGTTTAAAAGATGAAACTGATGCCCTCACCCTCCAAACTCTCCCTCCCGGTTCTTGGTGGCAACGGTCCAGTTTCCATCTGCACAGCTTGGTCTGCTCCAGGTACTCATACCAACAGAAGTGCCCGGAATGGGACCCTCTGTCCTCCCTCTGGTCACCGGGTCTTCAGGAAGACCCTGAGCCTTATAGCATTCCACCTTGTGGGGGGATTTCACGCACTGTTTCTGCTCGCTGGCTGGCTGGCTGGGTCTACTGTTTGGCTGTCTGTGGAAGGGTGTTAGGAGCACACGAGTGCCAGCTTCTGTGTGGACTCACACTTTTCTTTTTCTTGGACACATACCCAGGAATAGATCAGTGAGTTGGGTGGTTCTGCATTTAAGTGCCCGACAAATTTTCTATTTTGATCAACAGCTGTCTTCAAGGCTCTGAGGACCCAGGCTGCTGCTCTTTCCCCTGCTGTAGGGTCCTCTGTGTCTCTCCTGTGGCCAGGCATCTGCTTGCTCAGGGTCCTTGTCTAATTTAAGGGAGTCACAGCTCCCAGAGTGAAGGTCCTCATCTGACAGAGTTGCAAAACCTTGTTCTAACTGTATTCTCATTTCTTGATGATGTCTTTAAAGTGAAAAGAAAATGTTTAACATTTTTGTTGTTGTGTTTTGGAGACACAGTCTCACTTAGAAGGTCAGGCTGGCCTGGAACTCAAAGCAATGCTCCTGCATCAGCACTCCATGGGATTTTAATTTTGGTGTCCATTAAAGCGGCTTTTCTCTTTGTCTGTGTTCCGATGCCTTCTCTAAGACACTGTTGTCATCACTGTGTAAATTTTCCTAAGGGTTTCATACCTCTAGTTCTTGCATTTAAGCTTTGGTCTACTTTGAGCTACTGTTTTTTTAATGCAGTGTTGGGTAGGGATCCAGCACTATGAACATCAGTAAAATATTTTTGAAAAAAAAAGATCTTGAGGCAGAATAATGTTAATATAATATTAACAATATTGAGCATACTCCTTTTCTCGTTGCTGTGGTGAACAAAAGGCATATTTGTTTGGGAGCACCAAAGAAGCTGCAGCTCATCATGGTGGCATGAATGGGAGGAGACCTGTCCCAGTGTCCACAGCCAGGAAGAGAGACAGGAGACCTGTCCCAGTGTCCACAGCCAGGAAGAGAGACAGGAGACCTGTCCCAGGGTCCACAGCCAGGAAGAGAGACAGGAGACCTGTCCCAGGGTCCACAGCCAGGAAGAGAGACAGGAGACCTGTCCCAGGGTCCACAGCCAGGAAGAGAGACAGGAGACCTGTCCCAGGGTCCACAGCCAGCAAGCAGAGATGGGTGACCTCTGCTCCTTCCCCCCTTTATTCAGCCTGTACTCCGGCCAGAGGCTCGGCGGGTCTTCCTTCGCAGTCAGTCCCGGGGAACATCCATACCAACACAGCTGCAGCTTGTCTCCCAGATGGCTCTAAGTTCTGTCAGCTGCCAGTCAAGATGAGCCACAACCATGGGGACAGGAGGGCCCTCCCTGTGCCAGGGTGAGATACACTGAATGTACACAGTCACCTGTGAGTGGGCATTTTCTTACATCACAGGCGAGAGTCTGGGTGTCTGAAAGGCTGGGTACAATGTTCCACGTGTCTGTCTCCCAACCCCCTTTCCACCCACTTCCACTCACAGTGTAACACCGATCCCAGAACCCAGGGGACTCCTCAGACACAGAACATCCAGAATACATGAACTCTCCTCGCTGAAACTCTCATTTACATGTGAAGCATGCTGTCATTTTTCGGACGTGACAAATGACATCTGTGACTCAAGCAAACATCCGGATCTCTACAGAAAGATTCCTGTTTCTAAGTAGGATGTCTCATTTCTGATAACATTTCAAACAATTCTCTAAGAAGAAAAATAAAGCCTGAAATTGCCAGATAAAAATATCTCGTACTTTTGAAAGCTGGTTGATATAAGTAACTAAAATAAGCCAGTAAGAAACCGCAGTGGGACCCAAAGAAGCAGGTGGGGGTCCTTAGCCTGTGTCCGTCTGCCCATCTGGCCAGACTAGATCCTTAATATGCACCACCACCGTTGCAGAGTCACGGAGTCCGGAGCTCACTGGTAGGTTACAAAGAACAAAAGCCAAGGCCCAGAGAGGCACGCCATCACTCCTGGAACAGGCAGTAAACCAAGATCCTGGCATCTGAGGGTGGCAAGGGGGAGCAGCTCCCTCCTTAGATGTGACCAGGGCAGCCCGGTGTGTCCAGGAAATGTGGCATTCCATACGAGGCCTCAGTCAGCAAAGACACCTAAGCATGTAAGGGGAGAGAGGCTGAGGAAGGTTCAGCCGGCGGGGGAGTCGGGTAGGTTTAAAATACTGAAAACAAAGCAGAAACCACATTTATGATGAGCTTCAAAGAAGAAAAGGAAAGGCAAATGAAGCTGAAAATTCCTGGAAAATGTCCATAAAGAAAAGGGGACTCCCAACGGGCTCCTTCAGGAAAGCACACATCTGGGCCGCCCAAACCCACACAGGAGCCTGTCCTCGGACCTGCATGCCCCTCAGTCTCCAGAGTGGAAATCTACTGGCCATTGTTTCTCCAAAATCCAGAAACTCTAAGGCGGAATACCAAAATCGATAAACAAACTTGGCATATTTTTGTCCAGATGAGTTCCCACAACCACTAAACAGAGCAGTGTGAAGACCCCACTGTCACCCCCAGCCGCCGCCATCCCAGCCTTTGCTACTGGCAGCCACAGAGCAGGACCCATTCTCCCCCACACTGCCTCCTCCTGGTCCTCCCGCCTCTGCACAGACCCCCTTCCTGTCCTGGTAGATGCTTGGTTCAAAATTGAGAATCATGTCACTCCTGCCAAAGTCCTCATGCCTCTCTCCAGACTCCAGTGCGCTAAGGCTGAGTCCAGCCCTCAGCAAGGCCCTGGCCCTTCATGACCTGCTGTTCTGGTTACTCTTGGGTCCTTTAGCACATCTGTCTGCCCACCTGCCTCATCCCACATTCTCTCCCATCTGACTCAGAAGGTACCACCTCCAGGATGAGAGATTACATTTTCCTGCTTTGGGGTCTCTGCCCAGTCCTTAAGGCTGCCTCTGATGTCCCCTCCTCTGCAGTGAATCTTCCCAAGATGGATGGTAACAGTTGAGCCAGGGTGGGCGCAGGGTAGGTGGCAGTTCTCTTTGTGTGACACCAGCTTTTCGCATCCTCCCTGGACCACTCACCTTCTGCGCCCAAACACTGCAGCACACTGTCAGTGAGATCGTGACCACTGTGACCTCTAGCCCTGTGACACAGAGAGCAAGAGCTTTGGGGTCCCTCTGCTTCCATCACATTTCTCTACTAAGGATCTTAGCTTTATCCGGACTCCCCTGGCCACTGCCCACACTCTCCCGGCGCAGGTAATCAGAGAGGCTTCCCACGTTTCTCATCTCCTCACTGTCTACCCGTTTTAGTGAAGTCCCCGCCAATCTTGTGCAATGGTGCACTGCAGCCCCAAAGTCTTGTTGGGCACAGCCAAGGACACGAGAGCAGCAATCGACACACCGGCTTTACTATGAGAGAGTCAGGTAGAGGGTGCAGTGAACACAAACAGAATTCTAAAACAGGACGGGGGACAATTCTGTTCAATTCATCTGGTTTCTTCTAGCTGAATAAAAAAACAAGCTGAGGAAAAGCAGGGCTCCAAAGACAGGTCTCTGTGACCAGAAGATGTCCAGGCTGCTTTGTTAGAGAGGAGCAGGGCAGAGGGAGGTATCAAAATTAACACAGGGACGAAACCAAAGGTGAACAAGGCTGAACAAGGGATCCAGGTACGGACACGGCATGCTTCAGAAAAGCCTAAATCTGTGCATGAGGAAGGAGGAAGACAGAAGATGGGCATTGAGTAAAATGACCACACTAGCATCACTGCTCTCCTTGCCCAAGGCCTGGATTTTCTAACTTTGCCCATCTCTTGGGCTGAACCCCATCTGGGATCCCAGCTTGTTGGTTTGGCTGCAGCACCCCTCATTCCATCTGACAGCATCCAGAATGCAAACTCCCTGCTGCAGAAGCCTCTCACCTGAGACCTCACCCAACAGATGAGAACGGCTTGCCATCAACACACTCACCTCGGAGGCCGGCCAGCGTCAGCAGGGGAAGGCGGCATCTTTTGGTCTTTCCTGGGGTGTGTTCTGGCCCCAGAACTGCCTTGCCTGACCCCTTAGTCCTGCCTCTGAAAGGCACGGGCGACAGGCTGCATCTAAGGACAAGCCCCTGGTCCCCTGGGAAACTTTCCCCATTAAAAGGACATGGCCCTACAACATAAAAATCGGAATTTAAGACAAAGGATTGGATTTTCCTTTTATTTTACTGACAGTGAGTGAGAGTTTCCCCCCTCTTCTGCTTTTGTTATTCAGGGCCACATGAACATGCAACCAGAAAAAGAAATGTTTTTTCTTTTAAGTTGTGAGTCCTGCTGCCTGGAGACAATTGCTTCCACCTCTGTGGGGAACAGCTGGGCTATCATGGTCAGGGGCAAAGGCTGCTCAAGGTGCAGTGGCGGCCACAGCAGGTGAACTCCTTCGGTGGAGGCTTTGGGCTCTGGTGGCTGGACACTGGCCCCACGCACCAGCTCTGTCCCTGCCAGCCTGGCACAGGAGGACATGTGCTTTCCCAATGCTGCCTCCAACAATGTTAACACCCCGAGTTAGCGGGAGACACTGCAGATACCGGTGAATAAGAAGACAATGGCTCGCCTTTGGCTTTGATGCTGTTTGGGATTTTCGGGGCCTCCGCTGCACACCAGCCCACGGGAGCCCCTAGAGCCAATGGCCCTGCCTTGGATCCAGGCTTCCTAGATGGCTGTGCCCACCCTCCTCACCCACAACCATCCTGATACCTACCAATTTTGTTCTCACTTTTACTTTTCTAAGAGAAAGCCTTACTACAGAGCACAGGCTGCCCCCAAATCCCGTCTGCAGCCCAGGCTGGCTTCAAGCTCAGGGTAGTCCTCCTGCTTTTCCTCCACAGGGTTGGGTGACTGCGGCAGCCGTGCCTGGCGAGCGCAGCTCTGTCTTGCTTTGGTCCAGGTCTTACTCGCTTAGTACCAGGAATAAATATGAGGCGCAAGCTCAGCAGCCACCGCACCAAGCTGCTTTCCCAGAGAGCTGCTTCTCTGTAACTTAGCATGAGTCACCACAACAGACAAGCTCTCCTTAGGAGCTCTGTCACGTTTTACGGATGGGGTGAAGAGGCAGCACTAGGTCGGCCAGCCTTCACTCGGCACAGAGGCTGGTGAGCTGAGCAGCTACCTGCTCAAGCCGTTACAGCCCGGGGCGAGTTGTTACATAGCAGTGCCTGGCTGACAGATGCTAGATCCAAATGCGGCTCAGTCTAGATCAGCATTTTTCCTCGAGGACAGGAACAAAGTGGGCACAAAGCACAGCTTCGTCTCTGACAGCCACTTTCAAGCTGGGTCTATACCACAGAGGATTAGCTGGGCTTCCCAAACATCATAGTGCAGACAACACTGAAGACTTGATCTCCATATCTTCAACTTTTACCACACAAATACACACACACACACACACACACTGTGCACTCATACACATAAACATACACCTTTTCCTAAAAAGTAATCTGTCTCAATTTGCAGAGGAAAACCAAGCCCTCCCCAACCTTATCTTACAGCACCGTCTTGACCGCCCTGGGGTCCTGGAAGGACACCCTGAGATACTACACAGCACCCTGCATATGAACGCCTGGGGACAGGAAGGTGGAGGGCAGTGGCAAGAACACATCAGCGGTGAAATGGAAGGGCTCCAAATCTGTAGGTTTAACTATTGGCAAAGATGCAGAATCACTTCCTTCCTACTTGATCAATTGCATCTCTGCTAGGAGTTCTGTTAAAGGTACCTCACAACATCCCTCTTCCACGGGATCCCTGGGTGGCAGGAAAGGGCCAACAGAAGAGGGTATCTCCATGAATCCCGGCCACTGTGCAAATCCTCCAGTGCTAGTGAGCATCCAGCTACACCACTGCCCCGGGTCTCACTGCTCACACATAGGCCTGGACCTGAAGCACGCCTGTGACACCTAGATATCTGGGTGACGACGCGCACAGAGCTGAGGCCAGCGCTCCTCAGTCTCACGTTCCTGTGCTGGGACGGCTAATCCAAGCTGTGCTGAGCGTCCTGCTGATGACCGTGTGGGGCAGGCTGCCTCTGCGCATGCTTGTGGGGAGCTGACTGAGGTGGGAAGCCCTGCCCAGGCTGTCCTGCACTAGATGAGAGAGGGCAATCGGTGATCCAGTCTGCTCTTGATGGTACGTGTGAGGTCATCCTCTGTTTGAGTTCCTACCTTGATTTCCCCTCAGCGATGGGCTGCACTTAGGAACTGTAAGGTGAAATCAATCATTTCCTCTCATTTTCCCTCTGATTTTGCTGAAGAGTGGTTATCACAGCAACAGAAATGAAACTGGGGCAGTTGTGGCCACCATGGTCCCATGTCTAGCCACAGACAAACACAGGAGCCAGAGTCAGGTTCACTGGGTGGGAGGCACCCGCTCTTCAACCCGCTAGAGCAGCGGTCCTTGAACTCCCTGACGCTGTGACCCTTGAACACAGCTCCTCCTGTTGTGGCAACCCTACACACCTATTTGCTGCTACTTCGTAACTAATTCTGCTACTATTATGAATCATATGAATTCTGATGTATAGGATATCTGATATGCGACCTGTGAAAGGGTGGTGAAATGGTAGCAACAAACAGCCAAGAGGAGAGTGTTGGGGATGTCAGGCCCCAACAGCACCGCTCCTCCTCACTGGAGTCCAGAAAAAAAAGGAACCAGGTTCTTTGTGAGGATTTTAGTGTTGAGTCAGAGTTTCCCAAACTACATGAGGAGATACAGAAGGTGATATGGTGGTGGTGGTGGGGTATATGTGTGTGTGTGTGTGTGTGTGTGTGTGTATGGCACACACATGCAGTTGTGCAAGGAGTCAGGTAGGAAAATGTTGGGGGATCTGTGTGCAGATGTGTGTTTATCTGGGTGCATGTGCCCGTGTGGAAGTATGCGGAGAGGGCAGCACACCAGTGCATGTGTGCCAAGGAGTGGGGTAAGGCTGGTACCTGTGTGCTGGCTCATTCATGTGTGGCTGGGTAACTCCAGAAGTGTAGCTGCCAAGTCGCCTGCACTAGTGTGAGTGACCCCAACACAGTCACCCGGGTCACCAAGGGAGGCCGGGTGGGGTCCTTTCCTTGGTCTGTGAGAACCACATCTGGGGTGAACAGATGTCTGTTTATGTCTTCCCAGGAAAAGTCATAAAACAGAGTTATGTCTCACCGCCGTCTTTACAGAGTAGAACTCAGCCGTTGCTGAAGAAATCGATTCCCACGTCAGCCCAGAAGGTTGAAGCTGGCCCATCGCAAAGCTTCTGTGAACAAAGCTGACAGAAGCAGCACCTTGCTTCTCTGTACGCAGACGGCACAGACCCCAGCCACGTCCCCTAGATCCATGAAACTTGAAGCAGCTTAAAGCATGTTTAAATGGCACACATCCACGTGCACACCCGGGGTGGGGCGCACAGATCCCTTACTCTCTGCTGAGCTATCTCAGCAACACAGGTGAGTCTTACTGTAAAAGTGTATGCACTATACAACCCAGAGCTCCTGTGTTTACTGGGCACGCCTGCCTTCTGTTTTCCATGAGGGCAGGGCAGGTGCCCAGCAGAGGAGAAGGGTGCAGTCTCAAAGCCTGCTCTCACCCAGAGAGGAGGGAGCTGCCATGGAAGCACCATGGTGAACCAGGCAGCTCAGAGCAAAGCCCACTGCAGCTGGAGGTAGGCTTTGAGGTCAGTCTTCCATCCTGCCCCCTCGAGAGTCTTGTAGAGACACCAGAGTTGTAGGACCAGGCTCCCAGGGAACTAGTGTTTGTTCACGCACATCCTCACATTCAGTAGAAATCAGTAAGCGTGCATCTGGACACAGCAATCTCTGTTAGATCTGGGGACTGCGCTTGTGCAGTTTCCATATTCCTGCAGAGTTGTCAGGCGTGCATCTGTGTGCAATACTGTCTGACTCGCTGTGAGACTTGTGTAGCTAACTGAGAACTGCAATGCCCCCTCCTAGAGCAAGGTCACATGACTCAGGAGAGGGTCGAAGAAGCTCGGAAGATTGAGCCACAAAGCCCTCTCCAGCATGGCAGAAGCATGGGAGGAGTCTGCAGGTTGCTCAGGGAGCTCCAGGGATGCAGTTTCCGTGCGTCATCACCATGCTGGCGTAGACTTCTTAGTGACGAAGCTGCCCTCAGGTGTCCTGGACCCCCTCAAGTAAGCTCAGAGCGTAAGTAATGGCATTGAACTCACAGGTCACTAACCTAGAATGTGTGTGGAATCATTTCCTTAGTCTGTCCTCAAGCCCCGTCTGGGCCAAAGAGACATTTGCTCGTATCTTCCCAGGAAAAGTCACTGACCAACGGTGTGATGGTTACTGCTTATTACCAACTTGACAGGTTCTGGAGCAGCAGGGAGGCAAGCCTGCAAGCATACTTGTGAGGGGTTGGTTAGGGGTTGGTCAGCCCTGCAGGCCTGGGGAAGACCTACCCTTAGGGGGTGTGGCATCACTGCCATGGGGCAGGGTCCTGGACTTCATAGTGGGAGGTGGCAATCTGAGTACAGGCGTCCATCTCTCTCTGCTTCTTGACTGCAGGTGCAGCCTGACAGCTGCCTCACGTTCCTGCCCCTGTGGCTTTCCTCCATAACGGACTGTGGGTCAGATAAACCCTTTCTCCCTTAAGTTGCTGGTGTCTGGCACTTCACCACAGCAGAAGAGACACTAAGATGATGGCATTTGTAAACCTCGACCATCTCTGTCCCCAGGCTTGCCCCTTCCCTGTGCTGCGTGACTCCTTGAGGCAGGGTCTGTGGGGGAGGACTCAGTATTCCCTGTCTCTGCAGTGGTTCCCAAGCCAGCACAGGACAGAGGAAGGGACTCCTGGTGAATCCTGCCGCCCAGATGCTGAGCTTGAAAGTGCTCCGTTCCCTGGAGACAGGCCTCCAACGTCTTCCCCGAACCTTCTGTGTGCAGACATGGATCAGAGCAACTGGGACTGATCTCACACCCAGGGGCAGAGGTTCGAGATGGCTGGGCTGCCAGAGCCCTGAAAAACCCACTAGCAGCTGCACGTACAGGGCAACAGGCCTTCCGGGGTCCCTGGGGCCAGGCGACTTCAGAACGCAGATTTTCCTTTTCGGGTTTAGAATGCTGATCTATTAACACCCCAGCAGGACCTGAGGGTGCATACTCCCAACTCATTTTATTTCTTGTACCTGATCATGAATATTTATAATAACCATCTCTATCTGGTCAACTCGTAAGACAGGCTCGCCAGCATGGGAGACTTGCCACCATCTGCCCCACTTCTGTCCATGAGAGATCAAAACCCTCCATGCGGAGATGGCAAAAGGGGCAACTGACAAAATCCCAGCAGACATCCCTTGGCAGCTCATGACACACAGGACCCTTGCACTTGACTTCCACACATCGATCACTTTCCTCAAGTCCTGGCTGGAGCTTCTGCAGCCTCAGGGAACACCTCCAGCTGGGCTTCTGTGTGACACAGGTGACTGATACATGCCAGTCCCTGCCCGCTTCCCACAGCCCCAGCCGGACACCCGGGAGGGCAACATAAAGTTACATGTCACATCTAAGTTATTTAGTAGCAGGTGGGGCAGCACGTGTGTGTATATGAGTGTGAGTGTGCGTGACAGTCTCAGGGCATAATGTCAAGTGTCCTGCCCCACTCTGCCTCCTTCCTTTGACATGGGCGTCTCACTGAGCCTGGAGCTATGCCGGCAGCCAGAAAGGCCCGGCTTTACCTAGTTCCACCCTCCCACCCCACCCAGCCTGCCCACAGTGCTGCTCTGGAGTCACACGTGCTCATCCAAGCTCTTGGTGAGGTTTTGAACCTGCTGGGCCCGAGTCATACACACACACACAGAGTGAACATTCGCCTGGATTTAGATTCTGCTGCGGTGCCCAATGTGAGTTACCCTGGCTCACCAGCCTTCTTGGACACTGGCAAGTCCCTGATTGGTGCTTAGCTTAAATACCACTCCTGTGTAACAGCCACCTGATCGGGGAAGTCAGTCACTGCTTAATGGCCTCCAGCAGCTTGCTCAGACACCTGCACAGCAGTTACCCCAATAAAGTGTCACATGAAAGATGTCTGTATCCAGCTTTCATATCTGTCTGTGTTTCTTTCATCTCTTTCACCTCTCCATTGGATGCAGGGTCTCTCTGTCTAGCTCAGGCTGGCCTCAGACTCTGAAACACTCTTCCTCAGCGTGTGCTAGGATTTCACCCACCCAGCGTGGGCTTCCTTCCTCGTCCATCCTACTGTTCGCAGCGACCTGTAAACAGCAAACACCTGTGCATCTGGTTTAATGACAACCAGAGCCACCTTAGGGGGCAACGGGAGGCCAAGGCTCCTCCTCCTGCCTGAGTCTCTGTGCACTCACCTTGCCGGGTTCTGAGAACACCATCACCCTGTCACCCCACCCTCTGCATCTGCCACCCGTGTCTCCATCAGAGGGCAGCTTCTGCCTACAGAGCCGTCAGCTGAGCACCTCAGAAGTATGTCAACGAGAAGCCCACTGAGGCACACCGCCTACATTCATGACTAACACTTGGGCATCTGGCGGCTGTGTGGGATGACCGTTTCCGGTGTGTGAAGCAAGCAGCAACAGAGATAGCAGCAGCTTTGGGGGGCCCTGATGCAGAGCTGACAGACCAGCCATGCCCAGTTCAGCCAGGCCTGCTCAGCCAGGACTGCCCAGGCCCACGAGCAGGTGGGGTGTGGGATGGGAGCTTTTTTTCGGACGCACAGCGAGCTCACCACAGTGCTGCAGGCAATGGCTGTTCTGTCCTGTCTTTCAGAAGTCCCTGTGTGTCTTAGGCCCAGCCCATGGGAAGTGGCGACCATAGAGATGGAGGGTCAGCTGCTAAGGTAAAGTTTTCACAACGGCCACACACCAACGTTCTGCCTGCTGCTGTTGTGGCTCTGCCGTGGGTACTGAAGAAATCCACTCAGTATACGTGAAAACAGGATTAGTCCACGGCTAGCACCAACGGGAAGACTCGGTGGGTGAAGGTGCTTTCTGGGCAAGCATGGTGACCTGAGTTAGCCCCGGAAGCCATGGAAAGGTAGGGGAGAAACAACTCCACAAAGTTGCCCTTTGACATATGCCATCGCACACACGTGCCTCCTCACACATAAACACATGTCCCACAACACTGAAAACGTAATGAAGGGGAGCACAGAGGAGAGCTGGGGTCCCATGTTTGGATGTCAAGCATCACGGGTGGCCGACACACGGTACCTGAGAACAGGCAGTGCTGCAGTCACGCGGGACGGACGCCTTTCCTAGCTGGTCGCCTGTCATACACTGGCTCTCCCAGGACGCTCAGGTCGGCAGTGGCACCACCATACAAGTGAGACGCAGCGGAGCTGCACACAACTCACCTTGTAGGAAGATCCTGTCCCAGTAGGTCTTTCCGACCTGAATGCCCCCGAGGAACACCAGGTTGAAGAGGATCAGCATGGACGTGGAGCAGGAGGCCAGCAGAGCATGCAGCCGGCGGCGGGCTGGTGGGGAAAGGAACCGGGCCTGCGAGGGAGCACAGGAAGACGCTGCTGAGAACTAAGGCAAGAGAGCTAAGGCCAGGGTCTGCTTCCGGCGGGGTGTTTCTACTGCTGTGATAGAGCATCAGGGCTAAAATCCACCAAGGGCCGAAAGGTGCTGTTTCACCTTACAGCTCACATCTCCGTCATCCGGGGAAGCCAGGGCACAAACTGGAGACAGGAACCCAGAGGTGGGAACTGCTGTGGGGCCGAGGAAGAGCCCCGCTGACTGGCTGGCTCCTCACAGCTCATCATGTTCTGATAAAGCACCCAGGACCCCCATCCCAGGGCTGGCACCACCCACGGCGAGCTGGGCCTGCCCACACCAACCATCAGCTGAGATGATGGCCCACAGGCCAGTCTGTGGGGACATCTTCCCAGTTGAGGTTCCCTTTTCCAAAACAGTCCCGAGCCTGCAGCGAGGTCACCGCTGACACAGTTCTCAAAACACCTAGCCTATGACTTCTTCATTCCACCCTAAGAGGTGATGTACCCCAACCGCGTTACCTCTTCCACGCTGGCCTTTGCTCTGGCAACGTGAGCTCTGGAGCTGGTTAGGCTGCAGCGGTTGCCTACCCTCTATGTGAGACCTTGCTGTGTGCTGTCTGCCTACAGACCCACAGACAAAGCTACTCTAACTTGTTCCCTGTCCAGCTCCACACCAAGGCCAGTGAGCAGGGTCAAGGTCACGGCGACTTTCTAGACTGATGGGCTTGACCCTGGAGTCAGCCGGCAGCCTGACTAGCTGAGGAGGAGCAGTGGGAGCAGAGGAGACACACTGTGATTGGGTGACAATAAGAGAAACCAGGCTCTGGGCGAGACTGTCACATCCCTAGACTGGGTTAACGGACTGAGAGAATCCTAGACTGCAAGAGACGGAGAGTCCGAGCTCCGACATCCATCCTCTGCCTCCCGACTGAGGGCGGTGTGGCCAGCTGCCTCAAGCCCCTGCCACCATGACCATTTCAGCAGGATGGAAGTGCCCCCAAACCATATGGCAGAAATAAGCCCTTCCCTCTCTAAGCTGCCTTTGCCGGCATGTTGGCATCACATGTCGCTGATGGTTTCCAGCAGCACACAGCGGCAGCTGAGGTAGATGAGCGGGGCGCCTGAGGGACTGTGGACGGAGGGGTGGGCTGTGCTGGATTTCAAAGGCTCCGTGGGAGCAGCTTGTGTGTGCAGGCTGGATAGTGGTTCTCTGCAGGCTCTGGCTGCAGTGATGGTAACTTGGTCAGAGTCCCCTCAATCTCAGGAACCCAATTCCAAGCCTGGTCCTTTTCTGTGGCCTCCAGGGCTGTTCAGGAGCACAGACCTCACATTGAAGGGCATCTCTCTGATGCCACTCTCTCTTCCCACACTACCATGCACCAGTGTGGCCTCAGCATGAATAAGCCGTGTAGGGACAGTGACAGAGATGGCTATCTGGATGTGGCCAGCAAAGCCCAGAGGTCTCAGACAAGATGTCACTCTCACTGCCCCAGAGGCTATGCACAGAATCAGGGATGCTGTCACACAGGCGGACAAGGACATGCTCACCACTCAGCCATTTGCTTCCAAGAACGCCCGTCCACTATGGTTTCTGCACTTTAAAGCAGAAGAAGATGTTCTGTGGGCATCTTCTGTGAGATGTTCTGTACTGACTCGGCCAGCAACAACCGGGGAGGTGGCTGGTGAGGAGGCTAGGAGATGACGATGAAGAGCTCAGCATGATAAATCACGAGCATAGGTATGGATGTGTCCAAACAATTCCCTGTGGGGGCAGAGGCTGCTGTGGCAAATCTGACTTCCCAGGACGCAGTGAGCCAAACCCAGGCAGGCTGCCCTCCGCCCTGAACCTGACACCCTAAAAGGGAGGTGAAAGAGCACCCCCTTTCTCCTTTATCAGCATAACCCACAGTTGGTGCACAGAACCTGGTGAAGCTTAAGGAGGCTCTCCTGTAAGAGGTGACTAAAGTCATTTAAAAAACAACCGAGAATAAGATGCTGGATGACTAGGCTTCCACGAGGTTGCTCAGCCGGCTGTAAGGCTGTTGCCCTGAACAGGAAGGCTAGGCAAAGCAGGAGCCTGAGTTGAGGCTCATGTGGGCTAGGAAGCTCTGATGGGCAGGAGTGGGCGCCTGGCTCAGGCTGAGAATTACCGAGCACTAAGACAGTGCATCCAACTATTACATAAGGACAGCTTGAATATAGAAGCCAACAGTCAGGTGATAGCCATCATCGTGCAGTCACAAGCGGGTGGGTGGTGGATACAGCATGGAACCTCGGGAAAGACAGAAGAGCCGCATTTCAGGTGAGATCAGGCTCAAGAGTTCTCCCGGTGACTTGAAGCTTCAAAGAACCTAAACTTATACACTAGTTGTCTCTAGAAGTCTCTGTGCAGTACTTTCAGACCACAGTTGACTGCAAGTAATTCCAACTGTGGAATCAGAACTGCAGATACTGAGGCTTACTGTCCATGGACAAAGGTTGATATCAAGGCCTTTCTACCCTGGAACTTGGGCCTCAGCCCCTGGTTTATGTTATTATTATTATTATTAATTCCATTCTTAGATGTTACAAGAAGCAAAAACAGGGTATACCCCCTTGGTCCACACAGCTATACCAATGAGCAGAATATTCTAAGTCCTTACAAATCCCCATTTACCTTGCAATCTCTGACATCCTATAATATTCACTCCTGTGGTCTATTACCTCTAGGATGCAAGCACAAAAGCAAACAGAGTATTCCCAGCTCAGCCATCCTGCCTCATATGCTTGAGAACACCCTGGAGAAGAGAACTCATGTTGGGAAATTGTAAATGAGACAGGGGAATATCAGTGTACAATAAGGAGCCATAAAATATGACGAGAGTCATTGCCAACCGGATCAGATAACAACAGTGTAACTGACAAACAGAATTTGAACTTTGTTAACATGAATTTATCAGGATGAAAAAAGACAGAAAGGCTGTGTGTTCATCTAAAGATGCTGGTAGCAGATTTTAGGAGTGGGACTGCCCCCAGGCATGTTTGCAGAGTTGTTAGGTTCCCTCATTGACTACCCAGCAACCCTGAGTGAGTGACACCCCCTCTGCCTCCAGCTGCTGACCACCAGATCCAACAGCCACTGGATCCAGGCCTGCTCACCACACACCTTTGAAATCCAGAGGATGGGATGGAAGGGGGATAGAGCACGTTAGCAAGAACCACTGTGTCCCCGTGCAGATGTCCCAGACATGGCAAAGTAGGCTGTGGCAGTTTCTTTCCATGCTAATACAACCCACTCAGATGGTATGGGGCTTGCCATGATTAAACAAGTGTCCAGGAACACCAGGGACTGCAGGCCTCAGGCAGACCTTTGCTCAACCACCTGGGAACACTGGTTCAGACCAAAGGAAGCGATGAAGGTGGGAACACAACAGCAGCTGCTGAGGTTTCTCTAACACACCTACTTGCAAGGTGAGGACAGCAGCAAACTCAGAGCTCAAGCAACTTCTACTCGTTTGTGCTTCCTGTTGTGAGATGTTCACTCACATCTCTGTAGGAGCGGCCCTACCTTTTCCAGGCAGCACTCTGCCTCTGGAAATTGCAGGAGTGGATGGGCCAGCACGCTGGTGAAAACGTGCGGGTGTGGCCTGGAGGCGCGGCAGAGCTGGTGGCTGCTTGGCCCCTTGACTGTCCACGGAGAGGCTGAGATGGGGGCAGTGAGCATCCGGGGGACAGATGGCTGGAGGAATGGCTGCTGGAGACTGGCACAAAGGCTCAGCCAGTGTGACCTGGTGCGGTTATTTTTAAGTAGAGAGAAGCTAAGAATGGAAATCGAGGGGGATTGAGCAGCTGGACACGGTTCCCTGTGAAATCACAGATTTTCATTTTCCAATGATGATGTTACGTAGAGAGCAGCAGGAGGTGACACTGGACTCCAACAGGGTCAGGTGGAAATAGGGGGCACTGGACATCAGCAGGGCCAGGTGGGGACAGGGCCACCCGCGAGCTATGAAGAAGCCACCAAAGAAGAGTGGGCTGATGAGATGCTCAAGGTCAGGAAGGAAGGTCAAGGTCGCTCCAGGGCCCTGACTCCACCTCAGAATGCTTCAGTGCATGTTAGATGTCTGTGTTCCAGCCTCTAAACCCCTTCTCCTGCTCAGGCAGACTCCTGAGAACAGGGCCAAGTTTTCACTACTCTTAACTCAAAGCTCAAGCATGAGCCCTTGATACTCTGTTCCATCCTGTGCCCAAGCCAAATGAATCTATGAAATATTCAGAAAGCAAAGCCTGCAACCTCCAATCATACCAAACTTCAGAAAGAACCTAGTCGCAGTCTGTGTGCTAATTAAAGTCTTTAATTAAAATTAAGTCTACCTCCTCCCCTCAGCTTCAGCTCCTAGATTGTTGCACAGTAGGGAAAGCTGTTCCTGCCTTACGAACAGAAGCAGAGGAGCAAACAGCCGGTCCCAGGTCCCGGCTAGACACCAAGGAGTCCACAGGTGCCTTCACACGGCTCTCCCGGCATAGGCCTTCCTGCTGCACTGCACTTTGCATCCGGGTGGCAGAGCACACCTAGACTGCAGCCCTGAGGTCTTTCCTCCTCAGT
Organism: Pachyuromys duprasi; assembly: GCA_028658305.1. NCBI lineage: Eukaryota > Metazoa > Chordata > Mammalia > Rodentia > Muridae > Pachyuromys > Pachyuromys duprasi. The sequence continues at coordinate 2,411,730 of CM053759.1, read as the reverse complement.
GTCAGTAAGAGCGCAGATCTTCAAGAACTGTCTGCTCACCAGACGCTTCACGCACGAGTGCTGCTAGCGTGACAGACACACACTGTGTCAGCTCCCCACCCCACCCCCATGACTACGCACCCGAGATGAAGAACTTAACACCAGGTGCAGTTTACAGTTACCCACTGTTTAACCCATGGCTTTGGGCCAGAGCAAGGCAGATCGGGATGGTGAGGGCATGTGTGGGAAGCTGCTTGCCTACAGTGGCCAGGAAGCACCCAGGAAGGTGTAAGGCAGGAGGTAAGCAATGGCCCCACGAGCATCCCCAGGAACTGACTTCCTTCCAGTTTCTCCATCACTCCCACGGCCTGCCACACTCTGCACTAGAATCAGAGGATTAATCCACGGTGAGGTTGAAGCCTTTGTGGTCCAATCACATCCCCAAAGCCTAGGGACACCACTGCCATGAGAAACAACCCTCTGGGGGTCATTTCAGCTCCAAACCAAGGAAGTCACCTCAAATCAATTCCAGAAGCAGAAATGCATGGCTGACACATGCACTGGAATCTGAAAAGGGGACTCAGTTACCTAGAGATTCAGCAAGTTTTTCCCAGGAGTAGGAGCTCACCAACAAAAGCTACCTAAATAAAAACAAACAGGTCCTGAGTGGGGACACAAGACTTCAGTTAGACAGCAGGAATAAATTCAGAAGCTCTACTGTGTAACACAATGAGAAAGTTAATAATGCATATTATTATTATTCTTTTTAAAAGATGTATTTGTCTTCATATGTGTATGAGTGTTCTGCCTGTATGTATGCATGTGCACCACATCATGCCTGGTGCCCATGGAGGCCAGGAAAAGGAACTGGATCCCCTGGAATCGGAGCTGTGGACAGTTGTTAGCGGCCCTGTGGGTGCTGGGAACTGAACCCAGGTCCTCTGCAACAGCAAAACCAGCTCTTAATCACTGAGCCATCTCTCCAGCTCCAGCTTATTGCATTCCTGGAAACTGTACAGAAAGCAGATTTTGAGTATTCTCACTAGAGAAAATAACTTCACAAGATTCTGCTCTGACGACCCAGTTCAACCACTCCACAGTGTGTCGGTGGCTGAGAGTGCACTTAACCTGTAAATATAGGAGATTTTCATCTTGTCACTTTAGAAAATAATTAATCACTAGGCCTCACACCTAAATTTGGAGTGGAAGAAAAAAAATGATCTCTTTTCATAACACAAGAATGTAGTTCTTAGGAAAAGCAAAAGAACACATTGGGAGAAGTGAAAAATTGAGTAAAATTTTAGGATTACTAAACCAATATGAAAAATTAATCATTTTCATATACAATAAGCAATGTTAAAGAAAATCGGGGTCTGGGGAGGTGGCCCCTGGGAAGTGCTTCCCGAGTAACCACAGGGCCTGAGTTTGGGTTCCCAGGACCCACACAGCTGGACACAGCTGGACACAGCAGCACATGTCTCCCAGAGCGTGCAGGCTGGCCAGTCTATGTACACAGCAGCGGTGAACAAGATGCCCTGTCTCATCAGGCAGATGGCGAGAACCAACACCTGACGTCTGACCTCCACAAGTGTACCATGGAGGGCGGGCACATGTGTGAACTCATACACACACAATAATAATTTTTAAGACATTAAGAAAAATAATATTTATAGCAGCACAAAAAAGAATTAAACATTTAAGAACAAACTTAGCCAAGAGACAAAATCCTTACACTGAAAGTACAAAACCTTGTTCCAAGACACAATTAACACAGGTGTCCATGTTCACAGGCACGGAGGTGGTACTGCTGAGGAACACCACTCAGCTGCACACCCCATTGACGCCGTGCGTTCTCTGCAGGAACCGTCCATCCTAAAAGCCATTTGGAATCTTAACAGACCCCCAGTGACCGTGACTGGAACATCACTGGAAAACAAGAGTGAAGTTGAAGGACATACATTTCCTGATCTCAACACTCACTACAAGGCCACAGCAGCCAAAGCAGGGTGGGACTGGCCTAGATAGAACAGACAGACAGATGCCCAGATGTGGTTATGTCATGGTCACCTTAACTGCTCATAGCGCCTCTGAAGAAGTGACACCCTGTCAGCCAATGCATGTGTGTCCATAATCAAGAATGAAGCTGGACCCTTACACTGCACTAAAGCTTCATTCAAACGATCAAATATCTAAACATAAGGACTAAAACTCTTCACAGAAAACAGTAAGAAAACAAGTGCCTGGCATGGAGTTTCCGTGGCTTCTCACTGGCCGCAACGGGACCAAGCCTCCAACACAGACGTCTTTGAGGGGATGTTTGTGATCCAAACCATAAAATTCACCAGGTGTCAGTTTCAAAAGCAAAAGCATATGGCTTGCAATCATACAGAAAATTTAAAACTCAACCGGGATTTACCAAAACACACAAACAATGCATGGAGAAAGTAGCTAAGTTGGGCTTTGCAGAAATTCAAAGTCCTGTGTTACAGGATGCAAATGACAATGAAAAGGCAACCCTGCAATAGAAAATACCATAACCATGTGTCAGTGAGGGATTAATGTCCAGGTCATGTAAAGAACTACTACAGTTCACCAACAACAACTAAGAACTCCTGAAAAATGGAAAGAATTTGGTTGGCATTTATCCATACAATAAGTACAAATGCCTCATAATCAGAGGATGTTTCAATGTTAATTATCAGGGGACAGTAAAAGTCAAAACCAGGAGATACTGATTCACACTTTCCAGGATGGCTAGTTTTAAAAGAGGAAGGAGGAGAAGAAAAAGAAGAGTGTTGTAGGACATTTGATCCCATCGTGAACCCCAAGATTGTGAGCTGTAAAACTCTGTTTCTTGTTTGGTGTGGTTGAGCCCTATCACACACCTTTAATCCAAGAGCTTTCTGCACACAGGATTTAATAAAGTTAGCCCTAGGTCACGAGGCAGAGCAAGAAACCAGCTGACAGGGATTAAAGAGTAGGAGGGACTTTGAGTTGAGGGGTATTTAAGACAGCGTGGAGAAGGAGGAGCTCTCTAGCTCTTTGGCTTTAGCTCTCTGGCTTTTGGGGCTTTGAACTAGCAAGCATTTGGCCTTGGGTGTTTTGGTCTTTTCCTCCTGGGCCATCAGCTGAGCTAGCAAGCTTTTAGCTTTGGGGACTTTTTCCTCTGAGACCTGAGCTGAGAGAAGTCAGCTGGTGCTTTCTCTGCCTCTCTGAGCTAGCAGGTTTTCACCCCAGCATCTGGCTCCTGAGTCTTCATTGGTAAAGTCAGATGGTTGGGATTTTCATTTTTTATAACAACAGAAGTGGAAGAAGAATAAGAGCAGGAGGGTTAGGAGGAGGAAGAGGAGGAGGAGAAAGAAGGACTGAGGAGGAGGGACTGAGGAGGAGGAAGAGAAGGACTAAGGAGTAGGAGGAGAAGGAAGAAAGACTGAGGAGGAGGAAGGACTGAGGAGGAGGAAGGACTGAGGAGGAAGGGCTGAGGAGGAGGAAGGGCTGAGGAGGAGGAAGGACTGAGGAGGAGGAGGAAGGACTGAGGAGGAAGGGCTAAAGAGGAGGAAAGCTGAGGTGGTGGCTCAGTAGGTAAAGCACCTGTAAGCATCATGAACCGAGTTTGAACTCCAACTGCCCCCTGTTATGTGTCTGTCATCTTGTCATTCCTACAGTGAGGCAGGAGATGGAGACCAAACAAGAAAAAAAAAATCCCCAGAAGCTCACAGGTGCAAAGCATAGCAAACAAGGAAAGGACCCTGTTCTCAAGGGAAGCAGAGATGATACCTGACGCCCAAGGTTCCTCTGTTCTCCAACTACCCAGGCTCCAGGACACTTGCAATGCCCTGTCTCTGACTCACACTCACTCTCTCTCTCTCTCTCTCTCTCTCTCTCTCTCTCTCTCTCTCTCTCTCTCTCTCTCTCTTTCTCAGACAGAGACAGAGACAGAGAGACACAGACAGAGAGAGACAGACATAGTAAGTGTGGCTGAGGCTGTAGAGCAATCTTGAGTTTTGTTTGCTGCTGGTGAGAACGTGGAGTGCTACAGAAACTGTAAAGTGCCCATGGACCCTCAACAAATGAACATAACATTAGCATGTCTGAGTGCAGCTCGGCTCCTCTGAAACTCACAAGAGGCGAGGCAGACACTCGGGTATTAATGTGTCCATGGTCATAGCAGCTTATTCCCATGAGCAAATGGCAGATGCAGCCCAAATGCAGGGAAGGAGAGGGCCCAGGGTGTACAGTGCAGGCCTGAGAAGCTGAGACCCCCAAACCACCTAAAAGCCCCGCCCTGTGGTCCTGGTGATGCATGTCAAGCAAAAAGCAGAGACAGGAGAAGCCCCAAAGGCTGTCTGGCCCATTAGACATAGTGGCACACAAGAATCCTGCCTCAAGCAAGATAGAAAGCCAGGATTCACACCTGGGTTGCCCTCCGACCTCCAGACATGCGCCATGAAATGCACACACCCACATTCATACACAAACACACACATAAACATATATCTATACACACATGGTACATTGGTACACACACAAACACACAAAGATTTTTTAAAAGAAAAAAACAAGAATTCTTCAAATATCTACTTATAGATTAGTGAAAAAATACAGCATGCAAATATGATGGAATATTACTCAGCTTTACAAAGACACACTACCACACAGATGAGCCTTAGACAGTAAGCTAAGTGGAACATGCCAGGCACAAGGACACACACTGCCTGACGCTGGCTGAATTACACACGGAACAGCTGAGGTCACATGGAGTGCAGAACCAAGCTGATGGGAAGCTCTGCAAATTCACAAGGTGATGGTTGTTCAACAGAGTCGATGAGCCTGCACCACTGAATTTATGTTTAACAGTAATTAAATTGGTAAGTTTTGCTGCACATTTAGCTTACTGCAATGAAAAATCAATAGGCCTCATCCATTAGACAGATGTGCACAAGAAAGCACACCTGGGCCATGATCACACTGAGCCTGCGCTCAGCCAGGGGAGGCATGACATTCTACAGTGTCACACGGGCCACACTCACTGACTGAGCGGGACAGAAATCAGCACGGCATCAAAACCTAAAGCTCCATTCACAGCCACAATCTCAATCTCAGCAATAATAAACTGGGCTTCAACAGTCATAGTGAGACACTAAGGCAGAAACAAACGGACACGAAAGGAAGATACCCGGACTTTCGAGGCTCGGTGTGCTGGCCAGGCTTGTGTTAACTCACATACAGACTGGAGTTAACTAAGAGGAGGGAGCTCAGCTGAGGAGCGCCTCCAACACCCAGCTGTGGACATTTTCCTAACAAGTAATTTACACGGGGGGGGGGGGGGTCCCGCCTGCTGTGGGTGGAGCCATCCCTGGGCTGTGGTCCTGGTTCTTTAAGAAAGCAGCTGAGCTAACCATGGGAGCAAGCCAGTGAGCAGCACCCTCCAGGGCCTCTGCCTCAGCTCCTGCCTCCAGGTTCCTGCCCTGTTTGTGTCCTGACATCCTTCCCTGATAAACAGAGGTGTGGAAGTATGAGCTGAATCAACCCTTTACTCTGCAAATTGCTTTTTGGTCATGGTGTTTTATCACAACAACAGAAACCTTGACTAGGACTCTCAATTTTGAAAAGCTTGTCCTGGAATGTAAAGATGACATGATATTAGAGACGAGAAAATCCACCCACCTTGTGGCATTAAATAATTAAAGAACAATCCTGTGGTCACTTAACAGATGCCAACGCAGCAGCAAGCACAACAGATACAAGTGTACAATGTAAAGTCCTGTGAGGCTAGAAAAACAAACAGTGAACCGTCCTCAGAACAAGGTGATCTTCCAAAGCCTGAGGTGGCCCCCAGCCTTGGGAGAAAAGGGCACTGTTCTCCCTGTGCCCACCTGACACCCAACAGTCTCATTAGTGGAGTGAATCAGTTAAGCGTGCCAAGAGCTGTGACTGCTGGCATTACAGAGCTGCCAGGACACATGGATGTCCTGGTGACCCTTCTAGAGGGTCCCAAAGAAGCAAACTACCGCACGATCTCAGCAAGACTCACACAGTGTCAACACAGGTCAACAGCCTTCCCGAAACCAGGGGTCCAAACCTGAGGCCACAGCAGCACAGGCGCAGAGCGGGTTTAGGGAGGGTTGCCTTCCACAAACCACCACCCTGCCCCCGCAGCAGCGATTAAGAAGTGCAGGTCAACTTTCAGGGGAGGGGCAGGGTCAGTGGAGGCCCCCTGTCATGAGGACAGAGCTCTCACCTTGGGTAGAGAACCGCCCACCGCTCATGCGCCATCGAGCCCCGTCCACTTTGCACTGAGCAAGAAGACCCTGTCTCAAGCAAGGTGAAAAGCGGGGTCATGAAGTTGTCTTCCAATGTCCACACATGCGCTGTGATGTGTGTGTACTTTTCACACACACACATACACAGAGGAGAGAGGGGAGAGTGTATGAGTGAGTGTGTCAATATGTGATAGTTAAATTCTGGAAAACAGTTAAATATGTAGTCAGTTAAATTCTGGAAAAGAATCAAAAGAGGAATAAACGTTTGCCTGCCATGTAACAGTGTGTCGTGAGACCCCGGAACTTATAATCACTAGTGCAAGGCAACAACACTGAGCGCCCAGAACTGGCAGTCTGTGCACACTTGGACAGTTGTCTGTATTCTATGGAGTGACAGCTTTAGCTACAGCCCACCCAACAGTGGACAGGGCAGGGCCGATGTCACCTGGAGTGTGTCAGTCCCTGCTCAGCTAAGCTCTGTATCTGCCCTGAAGAAGGTTCACATCTGTGTGTGAGGGGCTTGAACTAGAAGCCTCACTGGAGCAAGGAAAGAAAATGAGAAGCTAAATCTAACAACAGGAGCAGTCTGTCAGCAGACGGGTGAGGACGCCCACTGCACACGGACCACACACAAACACACACACACACACACATCCATGCCACATGGACCATGCACACATGAATACACATATGCACTCCTCATGGACCACACATGAATACACGCCCATGCCACATAGACCATGCACGAGCACACACCCATTCCACACATATACCATGGTGACCACACACCCATTCCCTCCCACACCATTCACGAACACACATCCATTCCATACATACACACTATGCATGAACACACATCTTTCCACAGACACACACCATGCATGAAAACATACCTACTCCACACTGACCATACATGAACACACACATACTCCACACACACCATGCATCTCAGCATCCCCAAAGAATTATCTTTCTAGTTTATCACTAAGAAAAGAAAGAAGTTCAGATTGTGACAGGTTTCTTAGCTGTGCACACCAGCTGCATCTTGGGAGGAAGGTGAACAGAGCACATTTTTTAAGGTTGGACATTGAACACTGCTTTGGCCTTCCTTCAGCATTTCTTTAAAGGTCATTGATAAATGTTCTTGTGGAATGTACATAATTTACCCTTGTTCATTCAAATACTGATTTCTCTACCCCACTATCTGGTTTCAATCCCAACATTGTATTTTGACGCTTATTCTAAGCACCACCTGTCTCAAGTTTGTATAAACATGCCACCATTTGTTCTCTATAATTGTCAATAAAACAACCAACCAATACTGAGCAATGGTGAGAATGGGGTGGGGCATCCTGGTCCGGAGGGGAGAAGGAAGCCAACGGGAGGAGTGGGAGAGCAGAGCTGGGCAGGAGAGGACCTGGAACAGGAGGAGAGATGAGCTGGACCTCAGATATGGCTAAAAGCAAGGATAATGTGGAAATCTGAATGGGAGGAAGCTATGCAGGCTTGGAAGTTTAGGATGGAGTAACTATTGCCCAGCATTGTGCTCTAGGTTAATTAAATAAATCCCAGTCTCTGTGTGGTGATTTGGGTACACAGCTGGTTTGGGTTTAACTAAAAGATAAATCAGTATTAAACTTTAACCTTCAACAACAAAGGGCGCCCAACGTGGGGCAGAATTTAAGGTAATCTAGCAAGAACTTACATAGAAAGTAAAACTACAGAGCAGTTTTTTAGTTCTGTTCCTTAAAAAGCAAAGGCAGTTCCTAAACTAGGAGCTCACAGATTCCTGAGCAGACAGGCTCTCTGCAGAGCAGCAAGGCCTCCAGAAGGCTGCAGAAAATCAAAATTTGATACATCCGAACCCCAGAGAGGCAGTGTCTTTAGGCAGAGAAAAAAAAGTGGCTCTTTGACAAGGAAGCTTATCAAAGCAGACTTTGCTGGCCAAGGCAAAAAGTGAAATCCCTTTGAGAAGGGGTTCTTGCCAGTCTGAGGAGCAAACATTTGGACCCAATAACTTCCCAGAGTGAGGAAGAGGTCAGGATCCAGTGAGGGAGGCAGAAAAAATACCTCTCCCAGGAAGCAGGACCCAGAGACAGAGAAGCCTTAAGCATCTGAACTGGTAAGGTCTAGAAGGGAAGCTGGGTCTAAGAGAGTGAAGTCCTTAAGGAAAGGTTTTAAGATTTAAAAAGATAATTTTCTATGTTAAAAATGGAGGAAGACACAATGACACAGTGCTTCTGGATATCATTTGAGTTTGCTTTTCTTTGTATACAAATAATTTTTCCACTGTTGATTTCAGTTTTGTATCCTCTTTAGGAAAGATCAGGATAAGACAGACTTGGAGAAAGAAGAAACTGAGAAAATAGATGCTAAATTAAAGGCCAGAGGTCCGGGAATCTTTGAATCAAAATAGCATTCATATACAGAATTCCAGTGGGCTTTTGCCTTAAATTCTGGAGAGCATGATCCTAAGGTTATACATTTGTTATAGATAGTTAATGTTCTGGAGATGCTGTTGTAAATTGGGGCTGGTGGTGCTTCAGCATATATATCCATTGGAATCCAACAATATTTTAGACATTATAACATGAAATGTGTTACAGATATAATCTTACAAGTCAAAAAGTTATGAAAATATCTAACAGTAATTTTTTAAAAGATGGTCATAAAACATAAGGGAATGTAATATTTCCATAAAATAGATTAAATAATGATTTATCGATTTAAAAATGTTTAAATGAAATAAGTAGCACACCTGCTAAGACACAGTAGAATTTTGAAAGGGCTGCTGAATTAAATCAGCATATAAAGTTCCAAATTCCAAAATGGAGAACAGGGAATGTGTTATGCTGGGGAAAGGTTTTGCATATGTTCATAAAGAAGAAGAGAAATCATGTGTTCCATTAAAACTATTAAAAATCAAATATGATAGAGGAAGACCACCAGAAGATCTTGGCCACACACAAGGAGAGGAATCAAGATGACTAGACAGAACAGGTAACATGAAGTGCTGATCCCTTCCATGGAAACAACCCTGAAACTGATTGAGACATCAAATGTCTCCAGCCAGAACTTCAATAATACATGGCCAATAAATCCTTAGCTACAATATCCTCAAAATGTATTATGCCATTCTTTTAATTGACATAGATAAATTGGTTTACTATATGGTTTCATCCTATACATCTCATATAGTTATAATTTTAGGACTATATAATGCTTGTGAGAAATTATATATTTGCAGAACAAAAGGACCGGACACCAGAGACGCTGGATCAAAACTGACAGAATTCATCCTTCCAGCATGCTGAGACATTAACATATCTGTTAATGTTGACAGATCCAGCATTTTGCATGTTCCAGCATTCTGCTTGTTCCTGCCTCAACTGCTTCAATTGCTGTTTCTCATCAAAGCTTGTTCCCAAGAGAGCTTTGAAAACATATACTAATCTCAATTGGTCCAGCATTTTAGACTGTTCCAAACAGGACTTCTATTCAAGACTGGAGCACAAATGTTAATGGTTGCTTGGTTACCCATTTTCTCCCATTGGGCCCCCTAAGAGAATTTATGTATGTACAAAATGTCAGCTAGAAAAAATTTATGACAATGACATCCAGTTTCCATTAAGGGGGGTTGAGCAGGTTTTTGGTTGTTTTCTCTGGTTCTGAATGTTTATTGTCATTGGGAGATGGTTATAAATTATTAATGGTCTGATTCAGAAAGAAAACAAGGTTAGACTCAGGTATTTCTGTCTTTTCCTTTTTCTTTTCTCTCTTTCTTAGATAAGGAGAAAAGGGGTTAAAAAGAAAGAAAGGGGAACACAGGGATATGTTATAGGAATAATAAGATAAAAGGTAGATTATTTAATCTACTCAAGGTTTTGTTATACTCAAATAAGGTTACTTTAAATCTGGTATAGGATTTTGTATATTGATGCAAAAATAGTCTCTTTTTAACACATTGGTAAATTTTAATATATTGATACAAATTCAAGATTACTTTCATTACTTTTAAATGGCTATTACAAACTGTTTAGGTATTAGGTAATGCAAGTTAATTGCTAACTAATCAACTCATAGTCATGTCAGACACTAGTCTAATTTATCACAGGAGTTTAACAGATAGATATGATTTTGTACATAGTTCGATTACATAAAGTAGGTAAATCTTCAAAAACTTCAGAGACCTACAGTATATGATAGTTTAAGATGTCTTTATTATTTTAAAGATTCTTTGACAATGAGACAGGTCATGTCCTGGCAGCACCCTACCTACTTCAAAGAATATGATGAGCATAGAAAAACCTCCATATTGAGATGGCTTCAAATGTGGCAAACGAGCCACCTAGGCAAAAAGAAAATGCCCTTGTTTCACGACAGACAGAATTCTGCCAAAAATGGGCAAACTTAAATGCAGGACAAGTTGACTGCTGAACTCTGTCAAGACAGGGTAAGCAAGTCCTAAATAGTTCCTGATTCACATTTATGTCTGTCAAATATTCTGAGCCAGAAGGCTGAAGATGATGCTCCAACATTATAGAAAGTTATGGGTGACGTTCAGGCAGCAAACTGTCTCTGTCATTTTTTTTTTGGGAGGGGGAAGCTGCTAACATGCACTTCCTATTTACTCCAATTAATCTTATTTCTTCTCAAGTCTCTGGTGGGGTTGAAGACCAAATAGTTACAGTTCCACAATTAAGCTTAAGTTGTTTAGAATTTAAGAAAATGTTTTCATATAGGTAATATCAATAAGGATAAAAGTTAATTTAGGTATAAAACTCTAAACTTGTCAAGATAGGATAGATAATCAAATACTTTCTCCTAAGTTTCCAAATGCACATGAACTGGACATTGCACATGTAAATCTTGCCTAATAGTTTTCATAACTTTTATAATTATTATTATATTGAAAGAAAAGGTGCTTTTTATTGTACTTAAAGGGGGAAATGTTGGTATAATGTTCTTCTGGAATATATACAATTTACCCTTGTTCATGCAAATCCTGATTTCCCTACCCCAGTATCTGGTTTCAATCTGGACAGTGCCTTGTGATGTTTATTGTAAGCATCACCTGTCTCAAATTTGTGTAAACATGCCACCATTTGTTCTCTGCATTTTCAATAAAACAATCAGCCAATGCTGAGTGATGGAGAGGATAGGGTGGGACATCCTGGTCAAGAGGGGAGGAGAAAGAAGCAAGTGAGAGGAGTCAGAGACAAGAGATTGGCAGAAGAGGACTTTGGAACCATAAGGAGAGATGAACCAGACCTAAGATATAACTAAAAGCAAGTATAATGTGGAAATCTGAATGGGAGGAAGCTATGAGGGCTTGGAGGTTTAGGATGGAGTAACTACTGCCCAGCATTGTGCGCTAGGCTAATTAAATATATCCTAGTCTCTGTGTGGTGATTTGGATATACAGCTGGTTTAGGAATAACCACTGTTTAATTAAAAGATAAAACCAATATTAAATATTAATAATCAACAACAAAAAGTCATGAATCATAAGCTAGAGTGACCCTGCACTAGGGTCACATGAGGAGAAGCTGGAAGCCTGGTGGCCATCATGCCTGAGTCACAAACGCTCACAGCTGTGACACCTCCCTCTCCAGGCAACAACCAAGTCCCCTGGGACCCCAAGTTCACCTAGGATGTGGCGGGATGGCCTCAGCAGTACCCTGGCCAACAGCCTGGGGAAAGGCTGCTTCTTAAGAAACCTTGATATTTAAAATGTTGACATTGAGGCATTCTGAAATGCTCCATCATGGGACACCATGAACATCTCTAAGAATCACCAGTCAGATATCTGTACCTTCACAAACCTTGTGAGACAGATAATCAACGATTGAAAATGGTTCCGAGCTTTAGATAAGAAGCAGGTACAAAAAGCCAGCCCAGTGCTATGAGACACAGAAGACAAGGAATCCACCCTGCCACGGTACCAAACATTAGTCCTCACAGAGAAGAACAGTGTGGCCCAGACAGTGCACGCTCCCCAGAAGTCGGGAGCAAGCCCCAGAAGAAAGCAGGGAGCGTGCTAGAGACCCGACAGTAGGCGTGGTGCCCTCCTCTTCTACACCACACCCTACCCTCCCGTGTCAGTCAGGGCTTCTACTGCCATACTGAAACATTATGACCAAAAGCAAGCTGGGGAAGAAAGGATTACCTAGCTTATACTTCCACATCGCTGTTCATCAGGGAAGAAGTCAGGACAGAGCAGGAACCAGGAGGCAGGGGCTGAGGCAGAGGCCACAGAGGGTGCTCCCCATGGCTTGCTCAGCCTGCTTTCTTACAGAACCCAGGACCACCAGCCCAGGGGTGACACACCTACAATGGGCTGGGCCCTCCCCCATCAATCACTAATTAGGAAAATGACTTACAGGCCTGTTTACGACCCAGTCTTAAGGAGGTATTTTCTTAATTGATGTCCCCTCTTCCAGATACTTGTATCAAGCTGACATAAAACTATCCAGCAAGCTGGGCACGGAGCACATGCCTGTAATCCCAGTACTCAGGGAGGCAGAGGCAGGGGGATCTCTGTGAGTTCCAGGCCAGCCTGGTCTACAAAGTGAGTCCAGCACAGCCGAGGCTACAGAGAGAAAACCCTGTCTTGAAAAACCAAAACAACAAGAAAACAAAAACTATCCAGCAAATTTCCCCATCCCAGATAAAGTGTACCTGAGACACTCTAAACTGAGAAGGTTATAGGTGCAATGCAATTTGAGAACATCAAAAACATCTGCATCAGCGCCTGTGGAAAACAAAAACAAAACAATGTATACTAAGAGACAAGAACAGAAACGGCATTTCCCAACAGTAAAAGTTGGGAAATAGCATTTCCCAACAAGAAAAGTATCTTCAACAGTTTCCAGAGAAATTACTTTGTAAAACCCCATATCAAATGTCAATTGTGTAAGGGTAAAAGAAGACAGGTTTTAAGATGTAAAGGGTTTCTAAAATTCATTTCCCATGAGTCTTTTCTAAGAAAGATACTGAAGGAAGCGCTCTGGCAAATCACACAGTAGGGTGTGACAGGGGGTGACACCCACCCAGGGCAATAGGAATGGGGTGTAGCAAGGAGGCAGAGGGAAGGTCACAGTTGGATACACAGCAGCTCTGAAGTGCAGTGACCCCTGCAGAGAAGGAGGTGAGCTTCAGGTAAGCTCCCCAGGAGTCAGCTGACATTCTGCCCTCCAGGAGAGTCTGGAAAGAAAACAGCAGCAAACAGTGCAGGCTGAGGGGGAGCAGCAGGCAAACAGTGCTTCATTCCGGCTGTGAGTCACGCTTCCGTGGCAACAGTGTAACACTGTTCCAGCAAAGGGGGAGTAAGTCTCACACAGAGCATCACTTGTAAGTCAAAAGTAAAGAGCGAGTTGGTACACACTTCAGGCAGATGAGGGGACGGGAGAAACTAAGAATTCAGAGTTGACGACTGTGGAAACGCGCTGCACACCTTGGCCAGGCAGAGCCGGAGGACACCGTGGTGGTCCCTAAGTCTAGCACCTGGCGATATGACGGCCACTTAGTTTGTCCAGGTTCACCCTGTACAGTGCACTCCCTTACAAAGCCCCAACACCTCCTTCCACAGTTCAGTGTGACCGAGCGTCTCTGTGACCACCTCACCTGGTCTTTCGGGTCGGTCACCCACCCACAATTGTGTGCACTACCCTACCCCAACCCTGAGCTCTGAAGGTCAAGTTCTTGTCATGCCAGTGAGCCAGCCTAGGGTTAGATTCCTGGAGCACACACGAGAATCTGGGTGAGGTGTGGCCTGTATCCCCCACCAGGGAAGCCGTGACAGGAGGACCATCGAGCCTGTCGGCAAGCCAGTCTGCCGGATCAGTGAGCTCCAGGCTCCATGAAGAACCTGTCTCAAAACTGGGGAGGAGAGTGAGCGACGAAGATCCCCAACACTCACCTCCAGGAGCCACACACAGAGAGATACACACATATCATCTACACACACAGACATACACACACACTATTCAACTTGTTCAAGAACCAAGGGCTGGAGTGTCACCTAGTCAATACACATGGCAGCCAAGATATTCAGAGCAGATGGGCGCGGGCTCCTTGCACAGCAAGAAGATTTACCCAGGAATGTGTAAATGCTGGGTCTGAAATTCAGGATGTTCCAAGGAGTTCACGTCTGACTGCGTGCACCTTCCACAGAGGACAGACAGACCTGTGCCGTCCCCGTCTTCCGCCCCCTCGTCTGAGCTGGAGGTATAGGGGACCTAGAAGGGCTGCTGCAGCTATTCAGTAGCGGCTAGGAATGAGCCCACAGTGCCCACAAGCCAAAGATGGGAGCTGCAGCAGCCCCATGCTGGCTCTGGCCTCAGAACGACACTCTCACCTCCCATCACTAACACAAACAGACGTGAGTCCTGCCAGGCAGGGCCTCTAGAGGGTGCGTCCACCCTGCATGTCCACCCTGCTCTGCAATCTCTGCCTAGACCACAACACAGGTGAGGAGTGGGAACCACAGGTATGTGGCTCCCGTGACACCCCCAGAGGTGGAGCAGTGACTTCCACGCAGGCCTCTGACTGCTTTTCTGTGCTCCTGTGCCTACAGGTAAATCATAGGACACGTCTAGGTTATTCTTCATCTTTACCTAACAAGAGTGCATTTTCTTATAACAGCATCACGCCAACACAGTCATCACACCAACACCACCATCATGCCAACACTGCCATCACACCAACACCACATCATGTCAACAGGTCATCATACCAACACCGTCCCTTTCAAGAGCACAGCCAGCTTGGCGGAGGCCCTGCGCCTTTTATACCTGGTCTTTTCTGTCACCCTAGTGAGACATAGTCAAGGGCTGCTGAGCCACTGCAACCTGAGCAGGGCCCACAGCAGAGGAAGCAGGCCTCAACTTCAAGTGTGGCCTCCCTTTGCAGCTGCCAGCCCAGCTCGTCTCAAACAAGGCCGGCAGCTGCTTGGCCTGCTTTTAAAGCAGGGTTTATTTCAAGGTCTTTGGAGGGATGTGAGATGCTTCAGAAATGTTTATTTTGGAAGGCCTGTACTCCGTGCCTGCTCGGAGCTTTAAAATGAGCACTCACATGTGCTGTCTACACACAGGCACAGCACATACCATAAACATACATTGCACTTAGCATGAGTGTGTTCTGGAGGATAACGGGAATTTACTGGGGAGTCAGAGAGAGCCAGCATTCAGGAGGA
>CM053759.1:2351846-2396192 GCA_028658305.1 Pachyuromys duprasi | reverse complement strand
TAAAGACAGAGAACAAGGAGCTGGACCGAAGGATCTTGTGGCACTGGGCTGCGGGTCTCTACTGCCCGGCGATGTGTCCCCATATAAGACACTGAATTAAGAGTGATGGGCCAGGCTTGCCATGCCTACCCACAGGCTTATGTCCAGTGAGCACAGCAAACCAGTGGCCACTGCAAATGTCACTGCTCCTCATTGGCAGATTCCTTCCGTATTCCCTCAGCCAGGCCCTCGGGCCATGACCTCTGACCACAAAGACAGACTTTCTGGTTGAGTGAGCTGCTGTGTGTGTCTAGTCGCTTGCTGAGCCAGTCATCTCAGTGTGACTGGCACTTGGACCTCGAGAGCCAGCTGTGTGCTTGTGTTTCAAGCCAGCACAGTGCTGATGGCATAGGCTGTCCACAGCCTGTCATCTGCCAAGTGCACGGAGCCACTCTGCTTGTTTGTTCAAAATCAAACTAGTCAACACAGCCAAGAAGGCGAACGGAACCAAAGCCCTGGTCTGCCTTCCTTCTGATGCACCATCAGACTGACCTGCATGTTTCCTGAATCTTCAAGCAGGGTTCCTCTGCCCCATAAAGGACTGAGTCCTCTTCCTCAGACACTCCTGGGAAGAACAGGGCGGAGGGGCACCGGGAGGAGGACTATATAAATCATGCAATAAAGTGGAAATCAGGACTGAGCGGGGGTGGGTTAACCCTTTGGGATATGGATTCATTGTTGCACAGGAATAACTGACAAGCATCCTGGAAAGGGCATCCTTCGAGGAGTTCGGAACCCAGCTAGTGGAAAGCGGAACCACTCCACTGAAGCCTCTGGACTGCCGCCACTAAGAGACTTCAAGGCTGAACACCAATTCTGGATCCCTGGAGAGGGCGGTGTCAGACTGGGCTGCCTCAGCAACTCCTCTGCTTTCAACTAGTATGGGAGCTTGGTGAAATTGCCCTTTGCCAGCTTCCCAGAGTCAGGGCCAAGAGGCCCCCTTCTTGTGAGGCAGCAGGATGTCAGCGGGCGGCATCCTCCCTTCCTTTTCATAGATGTTCTTTCATCTGCGCACATTTTTTTAGTAAGGCGGTGTTTTGCTATCAGTAGACCTGCTAGCATCTGCACGGATACACACCGTCCCAGCACAATGCTCGACAGCTCTCCATCCGCCAGGTTCTTCCCGCAGGCAACCGCTGCATCACCG
The DNA here is from genome assembly GCA_028658305.1 of Pachyuromys duprasi. Lineage (NCBI taxonomy): Eukaryota > Metazoa > Chordata > Mammalia > Rodentia > Muridae > Pachyuromys > Pachyuromys duprasi. The sequence goes on along the minus strand of CM053759.1, from coordinate 2,395,006 downwards.
CGGAAGCCCTCCTCTTCTGCTCTCACTGAAGTCAGAAAATATCTCTTCCACCTCACAAAGCATTGTGCCAAATACTGTGATAACTATTATATGTTGTTCGTCCGACCTCCCTGGACTCAAAGATCAGTGAGGGAGTCAGGGATTAAGCATCCAAAAGCATTTCATTAAGCGATAGCAGCTGGGATAGGAGTGGACATGTGAATTATCCAGAGGGGCCTGCCTGGGCAAGAAAAACCAGCAAGCCGTCTACCAAAACAATGTGAAGGATGGGCTATGGTGGGCACAGAGGGCAGCTCAGGAGATTAGGCGCCTGTGTGAGGCAGCTGTGGCTTAGGGGGCCAGGCTAGCAGGGGCCAGGGCTAGCAGGGGCCAGGGCTAGCAGGATGAGTTCCAAGGCCATGCTGGGTAAAGCCTCGCAGTTTGTCCTAAACTTTGAGAAGATGGGAAACCACGATTGAGTTTCCTTTTTAAAGGTTTTGTTTTTTCAGGTATGGGTGTTTTACACACATGAAGATGTAGATAAATGTATAGAATGCCTCTGAAGAGCAGAAGAGGTAACATATAAAAGAATTATGTCACCAAAATGCACATGAAGTTACTGGGCACCTGGTACCTGAACTGCCGGTGTCATGTCGAATATGGTGGGCACACAAGGCCCTCGGGGTCATGACCCTATAGTGTGGTGAGTCCTGTGTTCAAGAGCTCCTGGTGGGCCAGTTTTCCTCTGTGGTTTATATCCGGCTCAGCTTAGTCAGCGGTAGGTCACAGAGAAGAGTCTGGCTACTCCCTCCAGAGTGTCCGCCCATGACTCGGAGCCCTGACCTGCCTCATCTCTGCTCAAAGTTAGTGTCAGACCCTTCCTGGGGGAACGCTGTGGCACACAGCCGAGGCTGAGGGAGAGAGCCTTCTGCATCTCATGGCTCTTGGGCTGTGGGGAGGAGCATTCTGTCTGGAGAAGGAAGACCCCTCAGGATGTGGCCTTCCGAGGGGTGCCACCACCACTTTAACTAGTTCCCACAGACTTCACCGGTGTTTCTTGCCTCTGGATGCTGGGCACCACTACTGAATAAAATCTTTAGTTTTTAAAGGTTTGTTTTAGTTTTGATTATGTGTCTGTGAGTAAGCAGGTCTGGGCATATGAGAGCAGCACTTTCAGAAGCCAGAGGACAGCAGCAGATCCCTAGGGCTCCGAATGGTTGGGAACATCCTGGTGGGGCTGGGAACAAGCCCAGGTCCTCCAGAAGAGCAATGAGTGCTTGCAACGGCTGAGCCGTCTCTCCCACCCCTGAGCTTGTCTTTGAGTACGCGTGCCTGAGCACACTTGATTTCTTCCGGGGCGCTGCCTCGCTGTGTGTGCTCCGTGTCTGTTTTTATTGAGATAACTGCCCTCTGGTTGTGGCTGTCTTTATAGAAACAAGCCTCAGCACAGCCGTTCCATCTCAGTGATTTTTAAAATGTATTTGCTTTAGTTATGCACTCGGTAGAGTTTATCCACATTCATCATTTTTCCCAGTGAAATCTCTTTTGTGTTTTATCGCTTGCCATGAGAGCAGACATTGACACATTTCCTTTTGGGTCATTCTCCGGGTTGGCAGAACACTGTTCATATCCAGAAACACTGATTTCCTGTGAGATTCTCATGTGTCAGCTGCCACGCTTACAAGGAAAGATATATGTGTTGTGCTGAAAACATCTATGAAGGAAAGAGTCCAATTAATTGCCAACTCACATCTATAGATATGATGCAGTCTTGCCCCCTAACTGTCTTTGACGCTGTGCCAGACAACTTCCATGGCAAGCTGAATGCCAGCATCCGTCAGGACTGGCAAGGGCATCTGGGTGGGGCACCTCATCCAGGGCAGTAAGAGTGATCAGCGAGCAGCGTGAGCCACCAACAGGAGACGCCTTGGACCCCACAGCTTCGCTCCGCGGAGCCCGTCTAATTAGGATATCCACAGCAATGGGATTTATACTGAGATGATTAGTAACAGAGCAATTAAACATGTCACCGTGTGTCCACACGGGAGCTCTATAGAGGCCTCCCGGCTTGGGGGGCGGGGGGCAGTCGAAACACCACCATAGTGCTCACTGTGAAAGGCCTTGCTAGTGCGCACGCACAGAAAGAAAATAATCAGAATGTGTTTTGGTGTGAATGTTGTTCATTTCCTCTGGTCTGGATTTTGTAATTTTTCTATAATAAATGCCCAGGCTTTTATAGTCACTATATTCACTCCTGTGTCCAGCCAGCGAGCCAACCATTCATGTAAACAACGGTGGCTCCGAATCCCCCCTGACCCCAGGCATGCTTCTTAGACACACATGGACACTGAAACTGTCTGGAAAGAATGCTCATGCTTGAGTGGATATGGTGGCTGCCAGCCCTCCCATGCCCGCCCAGCTCGGCTGCCCCCGCTCACCAGGGTCTCCCGGACGCTGGCCTTCTCCAGCAGCCTCCGGGCTCCGCTCTCCACGGTCACTCCTAGCCAGTTGAGCGCTGCCCAGCTCCAGAGGTCCTCAGAGCTGCCATGCCAGTAGCTCACAAATGCGAACGTCATGGCAGTGGAAAGCAGTGTCCCCAGGAGGCCACGCTGGGACCCTCCCAGCGGAACGTACACGTACCTGGAGAAAGAGGAGCCATGAGAAGCTACGGCAGTGTGTCTGCACGTGGGGTGTGCCTGCCTCTTCCTGCTCTCTGGCCTGATGCCCTCTGACCCCAACATTGCCGTTTAGGTATGAAGATCCCGCTTTCAGGAAAGTGTAGGTGCCCCTGAATTCTCCACCTCAGTCATGGTTGGCAAACCCCTAAACTTCCACAGAGTGTGGCCTTAGGTTAGACAAACATACACTACAGGAGCCCTTACCAGAGGCCAGAGGGGCAACAGTGACCTAGAGCCTGGCAGTGGATGTGCCCAGCCCTGGGGCCACCACAGCTGCTGGCATTGTAAGGACGCTGACCGTCATGGCCAGACTACAAGACCTATGGCAAGCCCATTATTTAAATGCAGGAGCTGAAAGCAGGCTCTCACATGGTGGGGCGCATAGGAAGGGAAACAGCCTGGCCCCAGAGGGAGAGGAGCTCTGGACTCCCTCACCCTCGCCGCAGTGCATGCTGGCCTGGACGCCTCTCCACCCAAGCCACTAATGCCCCGGGCTCTGAGAGTCTGGAAGCCCAGGGCCAGGTCTCCATCCCTCCTCCCTGGGCTTTCAAGAGCCCACAGGCCTTGGTTCACGGGGTCAGTTTCCCTTTGTCCCACTTGTCTCCAGCACGGGACGATTGGCCTTCATGTGAGCACAGGGTCTTCGAGACGCTTTACACGGGTCTTTTTACTTGAGTCTCTCAAACGCCATGTGGTCTACACCTGCCATCCCAGAACCCCTGACAGCCAGCGTTTGTACCTGACTACCTGCTTACTGTGGAAGAGGCTTTATGTAAAAGACATCTTTAATAAACTACTTCTCATTAGAAGCCAAAAATCAATAAAATTAATCAGATCCTAAAACAAATGACAAAAACCAGGTATGCATTTTATTTGAAATAATTTAAACAATGCATCAAATTAAGCATATGACTGAGACACCAAGCGGTGATTCAAGAGACGCCTACGCTGTGCAGTGTCATTGGTGCCTCAAACTTTTTTTTCCCCAAAAATTCTGGGGCTAGACATCAAGACCTGTGTGCATGCTGGGAAAGTGTTCCACTATCCCCTGGCTCCCCACAACTTCCGTTCTTCTTTGTGGTGAAAGCTTTCAGGACCGTCTGCCCAGCATCTCTCAACAGCCATGTTACTATCCTGAGCAGTCACTGGTCCAAGAAGCCTCACTCAGTACCTGCCTGCAGCTCCTCCCAGCACTTCTCACCCTGTCCCCCCAAACCAACCCCCACTTGGGGGGGCTGGGCTTCACTTCCCCTTCCCAGGCATCTGCTTTCTTGGTTCCTGGTGCTGTCTTTTCCCTCTTGCCCTCTCTCCTCCCTCCTGTCTTCCTCCCTCTCCCTCTCTCTCCTCCTCTCAGCCTGGGCTGATCTGTTGGCCATGGTCAGTGTGGACCTCTGCAGATGCTTCTGGCCTTGCTCTCCCTCATATCTACAATAAACCCTTTTCCTCACTCGCTCCCACGCACCAGGATGCTTGGACTTCTTGTCCTGGCTAACTGGAACGGGACCACGGCTGAGGTTGAGTTCTAGGGCTCACACAGGGGCTCACAAACACTAAACTACATGCAAATCCTCCTCCACAAAGCCTTTGTCTTTAGCAGCTCCTCTAAGCCCCCTCCCCCCCCACACACACACCGGCCCTGGTTCCCACACTTGTCTGGCCTGCAGCACCCAGCCATAGTGAGCTGAGCGTGCTAGGTCAGTTCAGGGAGCACTCCTCCCTGCCTCATGCCATCACTCCTGATGTCCTTGTCCTGTCCTGCCCCAGCCTCCCCAGCCAGCACGCTTTAGGTGGAGACTCGGTGGTGGCTCAGTGTGCAAAGCGCCTGCAAGGACCTGAGTTCAAATTTTAGGACGTGCTCTCTCCCCAGAAAGCATAATTCCAGGGACACATATAATTCCAGGGAGGCAGGGAAGGCTGGCTCTGTGCCTTGCTGCTCACACCTACTCAGTTAACATGCTGATAGCACCTGAGAAAGGACACTGTAGCTGTCCCCTGGGCTCCACGTGTGTACACACGTGCACATGTACCGGCACATGCGTGCACGAGGAACTCCACTAGGGCTGTTAGCTGGGTCCCCTCAAGTCTAGCGCTTCTCCAGCGGCTTCACGCTCACTGAGCTGACTCGCTCCGTGGTGTCTTCATCCACACTGTGCTCACGACTGGGTCCGGCTTCATTCCAGCCCTTCCTCCTCCCCACATCCCCACGCTCAGCACTGGCACTTAGCATTTTCCCCACAATGTCTCCTGCTCTCACACGCCTTTCTCATGTAGGTAGGTCCAAGTCGCCGTGGCTAATCCCGTTTCGTGGAGAGAAGAAACTGTAAGGAAGAGGGAGGCCACGCAGCCGCGCCCACACACCAAACCAGCATTCTCCTTGCTCCCGAGCCGGACACCCCCGTCTCTCCCCTAGTCAGAAAGAACACCCAAGTCACGCAACATGGGAGCCACTTCAGAAGCGGCAGGGAAAAGTCCCTTCAGCAACCAAATCAGTAATTGTGCGCCACAGGTCAGGTGTCTACATGTGGGCATGTCCCGCTGGGCTGAAGAGGCTGAGCGTGAGCAAGAGGACCTCGGTCCCTGGGGGAAGACAAAACGAAAGCTGGGACACGTGGATCCTGGAAAGTGTGTCTGCACTAACAGGTAGATGCCTAGAAAGGGGCCACGTCTCACAAACAACAGAAAGGTGCTGGCACCTGAGAAAACATCCGAGCCACCCTCCAGCTTCTACACACATGCACACGCACCCATTCCTATACACACACCTACACACACAGAGATAATCCTGTGCACACACACAGCTGCACACACATGAACAGATAACCCTGTACACACATATGCATACATACAAAGCTGCACAGATAATCCTGTGTACACATGTGTACACACACAGTTGCAGATAACCCTGTACACACAGGTGCACACACACACACACACAGATAGTCCTGTACACACAACACAATTGCGCGCACACACAGGGAGCGCGCCCTCTGCCCTCAGTATTCACTTTCGCCCTCAGGGCATCCAGAGCATCCTAAGAAACAAAGACCTAGGATTTGTGGTGCCACCCGTGTGCCCGGCTGTGACACGACAGCAGGGGCCACGAAGCTGCCTGCCACGGTGCCAGGTGCATAGGGAGGGTGACAGGGAGGCTGGACACAGGGTGGACCCTTAGGTGAGGTGTGAGGAGGACAAGCCTGGGGTGAGCACACCAGCAGGGTGCTAGCCTTGTTTGGAGCTCTGCTGCCCCCTAGAGGCCTGTTGGTGAACAACGTGCAACACAAAGCAGAGATGGGTATGGCTGGACTCCGTGGCTTGATTTCAGTACCTGGGCCACCACGATGCCACTGTAATCTCGGAAAGGATGCCCATTTCCAAAAGCACTAAGAATTACTGTGGCTAATGGAAACATCTCAGTATCCACATGCCTGTTTGCGTGTTAAAACTGTGTAGACACTAAAGAAAAACACACTTCACATGTCAGAAAACCAGTGCAGAATAGCAGCCTCCTGCTAGGGAGACACTGACCCAACTCCAAGAGGGACAGTGTGCAAGCCCGGGGTGTCTCAGCAGCCACCCATTCCTCACACACAACTACCTCAAACCATGAGCTCTTCCTCTGCTTTTGAAAACGGATGCTGACCGGACAGTCTCTGACAACTCTATATCCCAGGAACTAAGATGCTGAAGGCCTCCAAGGAAACAGTCCCACGCAGGAGACAGGACTTCCACTCTTCCTCTCTGGAAGAAGCAGGAACAGGGGATGGATCCTTAGCACCTCTTACAGCTGGTTCTGCAGTTGCTAACAACAGTCTGCCTTTGAAAGACAGCCATGGGGCCGCTCAAAGAGCCACAGAGTCACCAGGGGAAGAGCCGTCCAGCACAGCCAAAGCATAGATTCTGTCCTATGGGGACATGGAGAGCCTGCTCCTGCCTGGCCACACCAGTGGTCACTGTCTTCTGGGAACGTAGCATGAAGGTTGCATCTCTGCAGGTGCCGCCTTCACGCGAAAACTTCTCTCAGAACTAACACGCACGAATGCCCCATGGGGAAGCTACACACAACAGGAAGATAGTGTCTGCCACATCTGCCTGCCTGGGTGTTGATGCCAGGTGTTCTCTGGGCGCTGTAGACAGTCGTTACGACAGGTTCCCGGGGACAGTGACAAAGCTTGCTGTCCCTGAGAGGCCCTAGCTAAGCCGAGTGTTCTCTGGCACCCCTCCCCATTTAGTCAGCTCCCAGATTAGTCTCCACGACTCTATGGACAGGGCCTCACACTCAGCCATCCTCCTGCCTCAGCCTCCCCAGTGCTGGGATCACAGGTGTGGGCTGAGGGCGCAAAATACCTCAGTGCCACACTAAGGAACGAAACCAAAGCAACTCCTCCTGAACTTATTTGGCCAAGAACACAGCTGCCTTTCAAGTGTCCGTTCCTCCGGGGCCTGCCCACAGTACTGGCCACTCTGCGTGCTGTCTGTGTGTGAATCTGAAGCTGTTTTGCTGGCTGTGTCAGTGTGCTGAGCCTCTCCCTAACCAGGGACTTTGCTCTGTATTTGTTGAACAACACACAGAACACGTCATGGGAATGAAATGAGGGATTCTTCACAGGATCTTCACAAGAGCGCTACAAGGACAGAGGAGCTTAGCTGACCCTGAACACACCCAAGACTGGAACACTGCCAGGCTAGCTCTGTGCCACCCACAATGTTTAGGGTGGAATGTGTCTATGGCTGCTTCCCGTCTCGTCGCCTCTTTCAGCAAATGATCACCACAGCATGCACGCGCGCGCGCGCACACACACACACACACAGTATTCTGAGTCAGGACGTGGAAGAGCACACACCTTGGGATTAAAGCTATGCACTAGGCTGTGTAAGAGCTGATTGCGTGGGAAAGCACACACCTTGGGATTAAAGCTATGCACTAGGCTGTGTAAGAGCTGATTGTGTGGGAAAGCACACACCTTGGGATTAAAGCTATGCACTAGGCTGTAAGAGCCGACTGCGTGGGAAAGCACACACCTTGGGACTAAAGCTATGCACTAGGCTGTAAGAGCCAACTGCGTAGGAAAGCTAAGGCGCCAACGTCAGTTGTGGTGCTCTCTTGAAGGTGAGTTACACTTAGGCTGTGTACACAGTAGGCTAGCGGTTAATTACACATCTTAAGTGATCTCAAGACATATAATTAACCTAGCTGCGCAGTCCACCAAAAGTTCAGGCTCTCTGGGTCAAGAGATTTTCAGAACAATGTATCGGTACAAGTGTGCCTGGTCTGGTGACCTCCATTAGCTCCTACTGAGTGCCAGGGTCAGAGTCGGGGTGTAATGTTCACTACTGGACAGACCAAATAATTACTCTCAGAGCACCCTCTACAGCAGCCAAGCTACACCCTGAAGACACTGTGTCAGTCAGAGGCCGGGCACCAGAAGTCTGGGGCAGCTGCGAGCAGCTCCTGTGAGAGGCACAGTCTGCCTCTGCCAACCCCATGGCCGCCACAGAGAACACCCACAAGCACACCTGCAGCAGGGACAGGCAATCACAGGTCATGTGTGCAGCCACTGATCTCAGCGCCAACCCATTGCACTTCTCCTAGGAAGTGCCTTTTGACTTTCTCAGCTTCTCTTTGACCTCGAGAGTCACACAGAAGTGCACTACTTCCTGAAAATGTCTCCACAGGTGACACTCCTCTAGTGTGGCTGTGATTTCAGCTGAATTCCAGATTCCCACAGGGCTCAACAGGTGAGGAGGTGTGAGCATGTGTGTGTGAGTGTGCATGCGTGTGTGTGTGTGTGTGTGTGTGTGTCTGTCTGTCTGTCTACATTATCCAGTGATGCTGTGCCAATCAGCTCTCCGTCCTACAGGGCAGAAGGGACTAGTGTTTATTTCTCACGACAAGGTTAAAGATGACTTATGAACAGTTTTGGTTTTTTTTAAGGATTTATACAAACAATGTAACTAGATGTGATCATGCCCAGAAAGTGAGGACAGGCTGACTGGCAAGGCAGCGGGGGTTCTGAGCCAGGTGATTCTCCTCTCCTTCCCTGAAAGGTGCTCTGTGGAGATGTCTTATGCGCTTCTGAAGTTATCTCATAAGAATTCTATGTTTTGTCCCTCAACAGAAAATTGTGGAGTTTACAAAACAAAAATGGAACCATCCATGGTGGTGGTTCATACCTATAGTCCCAGCAGGTGGGAGGTGCAGCAGGAGGATTGCTGTGAGTTTGAGGCTAGCCTGAGGTAATGAAGCAGCAGCAGCAGACTCAGAGCCATGTCTCATGCATGCTGAAGCGTCACGTTTATGTAATTAGATGCCCTTGTTATAAAATTATACCCTTGCTGGAAACCTCCAGGTGTTGAAGCGTAATGCTCAGCCCCAGCCTGCACTTAAAGCAGAGAAACACTCAGCGTGTCTTCAGGTTCAAACCCCAGGGTGCACCCTCCAGAGCTCTGCCTTCCCAGGCCAGGAAAGGTGGAAAGGTCGGTAAAGGCCGGCCTAGGGCAGCAGCAAAGCGCAGGACGTGGAGCACACACGTAGGCCTCAGTCCCACTGGACCGCTCCCCAGTGTCAGGACCGCCGGGCTGTCAGAAGCCTGCTCCCCTGTGGAGGCTCAGCCAGTGCAAACAGATGCTCTTCTATCTTCTTTGTGAGCCTCCGTGGATCCAAGGAGCTCTGGCAGGCCTGAGTCAGTCAGGCAGAGCTCAAGAATGCCTTCCTCTTACGGAGATTTGAGCCCTCTGATGGGCAGCATATCCTACTTGCTCCCGCCTGCCCAGCGGCCACTCCCCTTCTTCCCTCTGCCTTTAACTCTGATGGCTCCCCGCCATAACTGGATCATGCTCCGGACCAGCTGGCTGCTCTTAGCAGAGCACTCCCAGGCCATTCATCAGTGTTGCAGCAACAGGCAGGACCTCCTGGCACAGATGAATGCCTGTGCCTTTGCCCATGGGCCAGGAGCCATCCTGCTGCTGCTTACAGACTGGGCCTACAACGTCCCGTCCCGTCCCCAGCAGGTGTGCCGGGAGGCGGGCTACCTGAGACAGGCTACCTGAGACAGGCTACCTGCAGTGGGCTACCTGCGGCGGGCTACCTGAGGCAGGCTACCTGAGACAGGCTACCTGAGACGGGCTACCTGCGGCGGGCTACCTGCGGCGGGCTACCTGAGGCAGGCTACCTGAGGCAGGTCGCCAAAGCACAGACCTGCATCTGCTCTAGCTGGCAGCCAGTGCTCAGCTTCTTACGGCCACCAGGCCCACGGAGCCACCACAGGGAGTCACTGTTAGCCCCTCCCCACCACCAAACCCTGGGAAACTGAGCCCAAATGATCCTCTCTTCCTTTAGCTGCTTCTGTCTGCTTTTCTATCATAGTGAAGGATTAACTGGTGTACTATTTTTATCAGCAAAAAGGAAGAAAGCCGAAGGCAGATGAGGGAAGTTTCATTGGTGACAGGTTTATTTCTGATTCTGGGGTTGGCTTTTTAAGTGACCGTGTCTGTCCACAGGCTTCAGACTTTGACAGATACACATCGCAAAGCCATCGTCAGGTACTCGTCACGAAGCCATCACGTAGAGACCAGCATCCCTGCATCTTCTGTAAGTATGTGAAGGCACCAGAGTTCGACTTGCTGACTTGGGATTCTCTTACTCAGTGCCATTAGCCAGACACGAGCCAGCAGCAGACCATGGTGAAGAGGTGAGAGCTACAGGTTCACGCACATGCGTGCGCACATGCACACAGTCACCCTGAGCTCCGGCAGCGCCTCCTAAGGCAGGGATCGGCGTCACGGCTTCACCGGGGACTGTTCTGTGTGTTCCCTGGCTGCTCCTCCATGTCTCACCACATCCTACCCACCGTTGGTCCTACACTGGTCTGTTCTGGCTTCCTGGGAAACGTGTGCTATGAAAGGGGCATGTGCAGTGCGCAGGTCATCACCTGGCTGTGCTGATGTGCCCACCTCTAGACGGAAGTGCTCTGAGGACAGAGCAGTCAAGAATACGTGGAGGAGGCGTGCACTGTCCATCTGCATGTGGTGCAGTGACGCGGCATGCTTGAACATGTGGGGCTCCCAGAGGCGAGGGGCGAGGCTCTGGTGAGGGCACACCCCGGTTCACATGCAGGAGTTGGTGGTCACACGGAAAAGTTCGTTAGCAGCCGGCTGCCTTACTCCAGGCGGAGGAGTCAGGCAGCTCCAAAGGCCTTCTCACAGGAGCGTGTGCGCAGCTGCCAGGGGCACACCTCAGCCGTCAGCGGATTCTCGAGGTCATAGGGCACCAGGGGCGACCGCCTGCCTGGCCCCGCCAGCCGCTGGCACCTCCCTCAGTCAGCAGGCACGGGAGGGTCACGCCCCGGCCTCACCCCGCACCACCTCACATGGAGGAACACTGTTCTCAGCTAGCTTACACTGGAGGGTGTGCACGGGCACACCCGGGGTTTTCGAGATAATGAGGCTTGCCAAGTAGCTAGGCTGGTGAGGGAGCACAAGCAGCCACCTATCTCCACACGCAGGCCTGGGATGAGAGGCACACGCTCTCTCACACGTGGCCCTCACAAGTGCCACCACGGCAACTCGCTGTCGCTGGCTGTCTCCCCCCCCACACACACACACACACCGCCTGGAGGATGCTCTTCAGAACCACTCACAGGCTCCCTCGGGCAAACAGGAGAGCTGGTGCGGCCTGGCGGGTCTGCCAACACTGTTCCCAGGGAAGCTGCCAGAAGTACTCAAGAAGAAGAGAAAGGAAGAAAAGGGAGATTTCCCAAAAAAGCAAAAGAGCATGGCTCAGTCTTTTGAAATTAAAGCACTTGCATGCTGCACACCGCTAACCCAGCACAGGGGCAGCCTGAGCAGACACACCTCTGTGAACTTCAGACCACCCCGTCTGAGTGCGGAGTTCCAGGACAGCCAAGGTACACAGTGAGACCCTGTTTCTAAACAGACAGACAGGCATTAAAGGCCTAAGCTGGGAGTGTTACTCCGAGTACTGACTCTCAGGAGCTTTACAGAGACCTCTGCAGCAGGTGCTTGTGAGGCCAGCGTGCTCATGGGCCTGCAGGAGGATGACTCTCTGCCCAAGGCAGCCTTTCTAGAATAAAACACCAAAACCTCTCATTCTGTGCCAGCCACACCTCTCCTCCCCAGCGTGTCAGCTGGTCACAGCCAAGTGTGGAGTGTGCGCCGAGGTTGGAGAAGAACAAAGGAGCAGGAGCTGGAGATGGCTGAGCACAGTGTTCACCTTGTAACCACATAGAGCCTAGTTTGATGGCCAGCAGTCCGTGTAAGAAAGCTGACCACAGTGGGCACATGTGCAATCCCAGAACCTGGGAGGCTGCGCAGGACATACCTGGGGGCCAGCTGTTAGACACCATCCATTAGATACCCTGGTGGACAGAGCCAAGGGCATGACATCAGAGGCTATCTAGTGACCCCACATGCACACCGGTACACCCCCCCACCATGAAAACACTCTTCTGTGGGGACCACAGACCGGGTCCAGCGGCCAGAATGGGAAGCAAGTGAGGGAAAACAGCTTTGGATCCCATACAGGCCCACCTCCAAACAAGGCCACTTGGCACTGTCTTCAAGAGGAAAGAGAACAAAGGCCTCAAGAGCTGCAGTGATTTTCAAAAATTAATCCCAGTGTGACGGCCACTGGTAGGAATGACAAGGCCGTTCCCACTGAAATCGAGGCTCTGACCAACCAGCCTTGCTGGAGCTGCTGCCTCTCGTTTATCATAATTCTGACCCGCAGTCCCTCTCAGACACGGCACCTTTGAGAGCTGGGTGTTAGCGGGGGAGACTGATAAAGCTTAGCCAGGGCACAAATGACAATGGATCTGTGACAGCTGCCCCACCCCTGTGCCAGGACAACACTTATGGAAACCAAGCAAGAAGCCGCCCTGTGCTCCGGAAACCATGTCTCTGAGGCACTTTTCTCAGGATGTAGCGAGTGCCGGAGGGGTGGCGGCACCCATGCACACCGCCCCGTGATAACTGAGTAAACTCGAGTGCACGAGAGATTAACACTTTAAGAGTTGGCATGAGACACACACAGCCTACAAGGTAAAGCCTTCTGCAGATTGAAAGTGCTACCACACATGCAGTAATGGTGTAAGAAATCCAATGGCAGTGACCGCAGGACTGGCCATGGGCATGAGAGCCACAATGGGAAACTTCCCGGGGATGGAGGCGGGTGTAGCTGGCATTCCACCCGCTCTTACGGCCTCTCTCAAGCGGAGTGGAGAGGAGGAAGCCGTTTCTGGGTGAGGGCTGACCCTGAGAAAGGCAGGCCACTCGGGCTGACCCACGCAGGCCAGAGAGAGAAGCCAGGCCCCAAGTCTGGGGAAGCAGGAAGAGGTTGGGTCCACCCGGCAGGAGTGCAGCTCCGGGTTCCCATCCTCCTCCTCCTCCTGACTTCTGGGACCAAGGCGGGGAGGGGGGTTGGAGGGGGAGCTGTCGGCAAGGGAGGACTTCCTGGTATCACTGTGTGGAGGTCAAGGGACGCAGACACCCCTTCCAACTGCGTCCACAGCCATGGAGTCTTGTTCACCCAGCCTGTGCCCATTACCGTGAATCTAATCCAGTGACCAAGTCACCTGTCTTGGCCCTCTGGTGCCCTCAGCTTTCCTGAGAAGGAAGGAGAGATTAATGGTGACAGAATGTGCCAGGACAATGCAGAGACACGGGTCAGAGGTAAGCAGGACTCAGGACTATTTCTCTTTGCCTTACATGGTCCAGACTGAGCTTACTGTGTGTATGTATGCGCACATGTGTGCTTGTGTGTGTACACGTACCACGTGTGCAGACCTGTGGTAGCCAAAAGAGGACATGGGAACCCCTGGAGCAGGAATGACAGGCACTGTGAGGAGCCCACCATGGTGCTCAGAGCTGAGCTCAGGGTCATCTCTCTGGTCCCTGAGCTGGCTATTTTGAAAGCCCCATAAGCTGGCCCTGTTTCCATGCCCCCGGCTAAGAGGCAGGCAGCCTCCTTCAGGATCGCTCACTGTCTACAGAGGACCCGGAGAACAGCTGGCTGTCCACACCACTAGCCTGTGTGGCTGAGATGCAGTGTGTGCTTTAACACACACCCAGGCTGAGCGAGCTAAGAGCACTACAGCATGCTAGTGTAGCGGGGGGTTGGTAAGCGACCGCTCTTCTCAGCAACAGTCATCTGTGACATCACCACAGCAGCCACCTGGTCAGCATCGTGCTAAGTAACTTCCTGCAGTGTTGTGTCCACACCACAACCTCTGAGGCCTCAAACAACACCTCCCAGGAGAGCGAAGTCCCTAAGCTGCAGACACCCCAACTCAACGGGCAAAAGCCACCTCCTCCTGAGGCTCCCTCCACCTCAGCTCCCAGGAAGAGGCCCCATGGCTTCTGCTCTTCCCCATCTGGACCTGCCCTGGACCACCGCTGTCTCTGGCTGAGCAGGACACGTGAGCATGTGGACCCTACACTGTGCCAGGAGCCCCAGCCTGCACCTCAGACTTCGTGTTTGAGAAACTCTCGAGACGGACATTTCCACTTTCAGACCGTTTAGAGAAAAAGCCCTTGCTTCCAGCGCTCTCTGCTGCTTGGTCCTGGCTCTCCCCTTCCAAGCAACATGGACAGAGAGCCATCTCCTCACTGCCCACTGCTGAATGTCCAGTGAAGGCGTTAGCTCTTCCCAAAGGCCCACTCTGGAGCAAGCCCTGCCGCTGCCCACTGTTCCACACCTTGCTCTGACCCTGCTGTCAGCTCATCTTACAGGCACTGGTGTTTCCTCTGGCGTGCTTGTGGTCTGTCGGCGCATGCAGGGTGGCAGTGATAACAGGAGCACCACGTCCCTCTCCTGAGACCCACCCACACCATTAGCCAGCATCTTCTGTGCTCCAACTGTGTTGCAGACGCTGAGCACCAGCGTCATGACGAGCCACTTCAGGCAAGATGCCAGCATGCAGCTCATGACCCACCGAAGACCGGCAAGGCCTGCGGTGACACGTTTTTCAGAACAGACTCAACTGGCACCGGATTTGGCCTATTACTTTTTGTGAATGAGTGTTCTAGTCTTCTTTCTCAGGTACAGCATTCTTGTCTGCATTAGCCCCATGCCTCTCTGTGGGCGAGGTGTCCACTCCGTGACGTCTAACATGGCGGCCTCCCCTCACACACTTGTCTTAACTGGCTCTCTCTTTAGCATGAAGGCATCCTTCCAGTTTCTTCCATTTTACAAACACCGTTCTGCCACCCTCCAGATCCTCCCAGGCTCCTTTCTAAGTACAGAAGTCTCTCAGGGTCCTCGACAGGGGAGTTGCCCAGTCTCCAGCCTTCCCCTCCCTCTCACTCCTTGACCTCAAGCATCTGACTTGGGCTCCTCCCTGTTCGGCTGCAGCAACTTTCATCAGCGTCATCGGGGAGCTCCACCCTGCCGACAATGGCCATCTCCACCCTCGATGGCCGTGTCTGCTCCTTTATGTCCACCCTGGCCTGCGTTTCCTCTTCTGATAATCTCTGCCGCAAGCCTTGCCACTATAGTGCTACTCACACCCAAAAGCAGACCACCTTTTTAAACATCCAGAAATAGCTACCTCTTGTGTGTGTCCTCTCTGACACTTTTTCTATAAATACACATAGCTTCATTCAGGATTGCCCACAAGCCATTTTAGAAACCTCTCCATTCCCCTAATCTCTCAAGAGCATCCTTCCTCAGCCCACCATCCTTGTTTGTGTCAACTTTCTATTCCCTTGAGGCTCCTCTCACCCTCGCCGTTCCCCAGACTGCGCAGTACAGGGTGCTCATTCTCCGCCTAGCCCTACAACCTCAGCAACCCCGCCACCATCAAGTCTCTGTCCTCAGCCTCTCCACACCAGCACGTCAACAGTGCCTGCGCTATGCACATTAATCTATATTTGCTGGCAGGTATCATGGAGAAACGCAAATGTTAATATGTAGCAGCAGCTCAAGAAATAGCTGCTGAGCTAGTCAGAAGGCAAGGGCAAGAGGAAACCCAACAGTTTTAGCACAGGCAGAAATTAATGCAGGACCATGAAAGAGATGAAATAAGCGCTAAGGGGGACCGGCAGAGAAGCCAAACTTCCTCCTCACACCTTGGCTGAGGGCTGTGCAGCTGCACAGAGCCGCCGCTCGAGGAGCAAGTAGCAGCTCCCAAGGACTGCGGGGCCGCCCCTGTGAGGTGCCCCGGAGGAGAGCTGAGGCCTCCCCTGGCTCTCACCCCCTGCACACCAGCCGTCAGCAGCTCCGGCTCCCCTGGAAGCCTCCCCACGTTAACAGTGCCCTTCCTCTCCCCTGTGATCGCCCTGCGGCAGCCATGTCCACCCTCTGTCAGCAAGCTCCCGATCCAGGGACACCCTGTCTCACAGAAATCAACTGAGGAGCGCCAGAGGAGGGCACCTGAGGCTGACCACTGGGCCTACAAATGCACGCATGTGCACACACACACACACACACACACACACACACACGATTAACTACGGCATGCAGAGATCTTAGATGACAGCCTGGCACACAGCAAGCATTCCACGGAGTCGGTCGCCAGTGGCCACAAACACTACCTGGTAGGAACTGAACATGTCTCCTCCTTTACTTAACAGTCTTCACTCCCACAGAGCACAGACCCTGCACCCACACCCACCAGTCAACCCTGACAGGGTTCAAAGACTCGCTGATCACTCTTCCTTCTGGCCCTCACCTTTCCTAACAGGCGAGGGAAGAAATGCACACGTCACCTGAGTGCCTTCCCACCCTGGTGTGTGTGTGTGATCTGTGCAGCTGATGTGTGTCTCACCCATGGGCACCCCCAAACAGCCGAGCACTCTGCCGGACAGCCGACAGCCCCTGCCTGAGTGTGGGAGTCCTGAGCTGTGATCCCGTGAGGAAGGCCTCCTTGGGGTCTGCGCCCCACTGCTGCAGCCTGTGGGGCCGTGCACGCTCGCGCTGCTGCTGCTCATGCTCGATCTGCGGCTCATGCAGCTCAGACTCGCTCCCGTCACACTCGTTCCTTAATCCACCGTGAGCGCTCACTGTGCGCCTTCACCAGGGAATGACCGAGCAGGTGCTGCTGTCAGTGCCCTGTGCACGGGAGGCGTGAGGATGCTGAGGTGCATCCCTCGCCCTCATCGAGCATTGACCACCTCACGGACAGAGCACACACGGAGGCCAGGCCGGAGCCTTAGATACACAGAAGAGATCAGCACACAGGCAACGGTGCACTGACCTGTTCGCTCAAACCTTTCACAGCGTCTCCATCCCAGAATATCACCCAGTATAATATTATATATGCTATTATAACAGCGTAATCCGAAAATTCAAAAGACCGTTAATTACAAATGCAGAGAAACAATGGCAGCAGTGTAAGCCAACGTGAAGAACAACCAAACAAAGAGGAGAGTCAGCGCTTAGCAAGTGTACTCTAGGCTGGACCCACTGACAGCTGAAAATTCCCACACCTCAGGTAAGGAAACGACGTAAACTCAGATCTGTCTGAAACCCGCATCTGTGTCCTGTCAAATCACGTAATGCTATGTCACGCCATGCTAGCCACTGTCAAGGTTGCTCTTCACAGCATTCATCGCGGCGACCTCTTCACGTAAACGTACTCATGCATTTGATGAATATGCACAAAATTTATGCAAATTTATACATTACAGAATGGTTGATTATCATGGGCATATTTTAAAACTATGAATGGGTTTATTTCATTTTAAATATTTTAGCACAAGCGCATATTAACTGTAAACATTAATGCAATTTCTGTGATCGTGGGCTTATTCTCAGAAGTTCTCGGACTTTTGCTCTCACAGTTATTTATGAGGAAAAAAGAAAGGGTCCTCTGCTGGCCCAAGCAAATGGCCTGTGATCTCTTGGGAGATGGGGCAAAGGCCAAGGGTATGGGCTAAGGAAGCAATTACTTAACCCATGGTCCTGTGAGGCTCACCCCAAACCTCAGGAGGCCTGGAAACAGAACAGGGGCTGTCGGGAATGGCGGTGACCATCATTTCAGTGCACTACTGTAGCAAAGAAAATGTACGTAAGAGAAACAGGGTTATTTCTGGTCATCCGTCCCCACCACTGCCCTCCAGGCCTGTGGTCAGTGTGGCTCAGGAGCTGGACCAGGTCTGTTCTGGAAAACTTTCCAAGTCAAAAGATGAAATCTCCTCCACAGGCTCATCTGCTCGTGTTTTTGACAAGCTGGCCCCAAACTCACTGTGTAGAGAAGAAAGGCCTAGAGCTGCCCCTGCCCCCACCTCATGCCACCCCCTCACTGACACCTCCCACAGGACCCACCCCAGGCTTCCTGTTCACCTGGAAGGTCACCGTTGTCCCTTTACATCTCTCTTTGTACCTGCAGTTCCAAGAGAGAGACGCCTGCCCTGGAGAACCTCCAGATGTGCCTAGGGAGCACTGGATTGGGGGGACTGACTGAGTGAGGCGGGTGGTGCATGTGTGCTCCGTTCCCTTCCTTACGAGAAGAAGCCTTTGATGGTGAGGAAGCCAGACAGTCCTCAAGGGAGCGTCCCTCCTTGTTCAATACTCTAAAGAGGTAGTAAGAACCAAACACAGGAGCGCCCCACCAGCGCACCAGTGAGGCGGTCCTCACAGAACGCAAAAGAGAGACTGGGGCCTGAGCACACCAGCACGGGGCCTCCACAGGCCTCATGGGAAGGGAAGTGCAGGGAACCATGGCAGAGGAAGGAAATGCCCCAGCCCCAGGCAACACACAGGGTGCTGGGGTGGGAAGAGCCAGCCTGCCCTTCGCTGCCAACCCCAGACACGGCACACCGTATGTCAGTCAACCGTAGCTCACTCAGAACTCCCCAGGAAGGCGATGCTGTGACTTCTCAGATGACACCTGTAGATTTGAGCATGCTTTCACTCTTTTGCTAATGTAAGAAAAAGGATTTTACCTTCCTGGGTAGTGTCAGTGACTTCATCCCCATCAGCAAATGCCTGACCCTGTATCCTCCTTAGCAGGAGACGCTGATGCAGACAGGAGACTTAAACCTCTGACCTGGGGTTTCCAGAGTCAGAAAAGGGAAGGCAGTAGATGACTCTTCTTGGCCTCATCTGCCATCCAGTGAAGCTCTGAGGCGATGGAGGCATTTATCTCCGGGAGCCGATCCTCAACCATAATGTCCCCCTTTCGGTCTCACCCCCCACCAGTTTCCCACGTGCCAGTTAACAAGATGGTGTTTTTATTCCTAAAATAAACTCTTCTCTGAAAAGCAGTCCCTGCCCCATCAGCCTCCCTGCTGAAACCTTCCAACCACGAGTGCTGCATCTGACCAGGCCTTCTCCATGCCCCAACTCAGCTAGTACAGCTGTAAACCCACCCACGTAAAGGTGTGCACAGCGCCATGCTCTCCTTCACATGGAGGAGGAGGTACCTAACCAGCCCCTGGGGAAGTTAATGTCTCTTACATTTGGTCTTGAGTAACTTCCGAATCACACTTTCTAGAAGAATCCACACCTATTTGTGGGTCGATGAAGGGGTAAGGCCTAAGGTCCATGAACAGTCTCTCAGACAAACTCTGTGATCAACGGAGGGAGACAAGAAGCTGTGGTGCCTTCTTGGAGGCTGGGCCTCATAGTCTCTGTGTGTGTCCCGGAAGGGGCAGAACACTCTGGCCAGAATGTTGGGTAAACATTTGGTACCCACACCCAACACCAACTAACTCCTTCCCTCAGCTTAGGCAGTGAGGGTGCAGGCGCCACTCTGCCTGAGGACAATACAAACATTTTATTTGGCCTGTGAGTAGGTGTAGCGCGCGCGCGCGCGCGCGTGTGTGTGTGTGTGTGTGTGTGTGTGTGTGTGTGTGTGTATGCATGAAGGGCACTGGGGTTTCTTTCCTCAGTCTCCACCTTGTCACCTCGAGGCAGGGTCTCTTGTTGACCCTGGGGCTTCCACTGTTTAGCTAGGCTGGTTACCAACACCCAACTGGAGGCCAACATAGGGTAGGAGACGCACTGACACATGCAGGTACTTCCTGTCCTGGGAGAACTGGCAAGTTGAGAATGGGCTGAGACTATAAAGAACTTGCTTCTTTGTTTTATGAAAACCAGGCAGGAGACACCATCTAAAGCAGTCTTGGGCTGGGGAGATAGGCCAGCAACAAGGTGCTTACTTAATGCATGGACCGAGTCCAACCCCAGAACCACATGTGGCGTGCACCAGTGCTGCGACGGTGGACACAGGCAGGCGCCTGTGCTTACAGGGTGAGAGATGAAGAAACCAAGAGCTACATGAATGCTGCCTGGGAACAGTGTGGAGATGGCCCTCCAGACGCCATGCCCACACACCACACACACGTGCACATTCATCTGCAGACTTACAAACACCCGCACATACACATACAAAAAACCAGCAAAGTCTCCTCCAGGCCCATCGTGCCTCATCTTGCCCCAGCGCTGGACAGGGGACAGGAAAAGGAAGAGTGGGAACAAATGGCAGGAACAAACCCCCGCAGACCACAGCGCTGGCTCTTCACAGATGAGCACTGTCACTCCGAAAGGAGGGGCAAGGGGCAGGAGACACGAAGGTTGAAAGGAACAGGATGGCTGCTCCCACAAAAACAAGGACTCCAAACACTGACATTAATAAGCAAACTGATTGGTAGGAAGACATTCCAATCAATACTAATCGGGCTCAGCTGGCCCGCTTTGCTGGCAGAAATAACCCTTCCCAGGCCTTGTTCGGTCGGAGTCCACACACACGCATACTAATGAGATACTAGGCTCAGAATTCACGTCCAGGCTTCGGAGCTTTGGAGCCTAGGAGGCCTTTCCACACACATCTGCATCAACCAGATTCCAGTCGCTTGTTGGCTTTGGTTTACGGGTTTGTGGTTCTGCAGACTGGATCCGTTGTCTAGAGCTGAGGCAGCACAGCTAGGAAAGGCCGGAGCAGCGGGAATAATGAGGCATCTGTCTGCACATCTCTCCTCCACTGCCACTGCACTGACTGGTTTGCCTGTGGCTGTAAGCAAGTATCTAATTTATATGAGAGAATTTGAGCTCTCTGGTTTGGGGGTGCTGTTTGGGGGGTTGTGGAACTGTTGAGAGGTGGGGTCTTGCAGATGCGTCCCTGGCTGGGAGCGGAGTGGGGGTGAGGGGGAAACGAGGTCCTACAACGAGGTCCTATCCCTGCTCTCTGCTTGCTGCCTGTGAAGCTGAAGCAGGCTACACTACCCTACCCATGCCTTCCCACCGGAAGAGGCCATGTCCTCCGTGGGTCTGTGAACCAAGCTGCTTTTATTTTGTCATGGCAACAGGAAAGGAATTGAGACACCAAATAAGGAGCAACTTGGGGGAGGATTTATTTTGGCCCATGGTCTGAGACACAGTCATCGTAGCAAGGAAGGCACAGCACCTTGGGAGGCACATGGCGGTGGCCGTGGGGTTTCCTCACCACATAAAGCTCAAGGTCCACTATGTGTTGACCCACTTCCTTTGTAAGGCCCTTCCCCGTGAGATTCCACCCCTCCTGGAACAGCCACCAGCTGGGGACCGAGTGAACAAGCACATTGTCGGGGGAACAGTTCACAGACAGTGATTTCGCGAAGCACTGTGAATTTCCTCAGCTGCCCTGTCAACTCCTGGGACTCCCAATGAGGGTGGCCACTCCTGTCACAGGACTGCTGTTTTAGTCACAGCTACAGCCTCACCAATGCATTAAAAGTCCTTCTGTCCTGCTGGGTTCTGTCAGCTGGGAAGGAGGAGCAAGCGCGCAGAGGATCTAAGCTTTCCCCCGGGGCCTGGACGGGTCCAGCAGTGCGCTCTGTCCTGCTGTGGCCAGGAGCCTCTGCCCTCTCTGAAAGAAGCGTCACTGCTTCCTCAGGTGGGTGTGTCTCATGCCCTGAGGAGAGGTAGACTGCTGCATTCGGGTAGGAACTGCCCAGGTGTGCCCTCCAGCTGGTGGCACTAATTTTGGGGGTTGCAGAGACTCTCTAGAGGTGAAGCCTGTTGGGAAGAACTGGGTCACTGGGGTACAGCCTCGATGTCATCTGGAGCCTGCCCTTCCCTTCCCCTTTCCCTGGTTCCCGGCTACCATGAGGCCAGCCTCTTGTCTGCCAGCCCCTCCTGCTTCATCGCAGCACAGAAGCAATGGTGCAAAGGACTGAGACCTTTGAAACCTGGCCACAATAAGCCTCCCCTTAGTCGCCATCTTGGGTATGTACCAGGAGGAACACAGATGTCACCCTTGCTCACTTTCTCCTTCCCTCCTCCGAGCTCTCTCAGAAGAGACCCTGTGCACAGCCTGCTGCTTGTAGAATCCCCTGTCTCATGAGCGCCCTTTTTAGCAAGTGGGAGAGATGGTCCAGAGGAAAGACATGGCAAGATGGCTCAACCCGAGCACCTCCTGCAAGCCCAGGTAACACGTATGTGCCTGGTATGTTGCAGCCCAGCTTCCATTGGGTCTGGGGGGGGGACTTCCTGGTCAAGGCCCCTTATGTGGATCTTCTTTCTGATCTTGCCTGATCTTGCTTTCAGTGCTTGTAAACCCAATGCCTCAAAAAATTGTCTGAGGTAAGGCAACCCCTTGGACAGGAAGGGGTACCACAGAACTCTTGATTTATCCCCTTAGCAATTCTCCCCACTGCAGGATGGAGAACAAAGAAGAGAATGGCTTCTATCTACAGACAAGCTGCCTCCCAAACCCTTCCTTTCTTCACCCCCTCAGCATGGGCAGGAAGCTGACAGAAGGCTGGTCAGGCTGGCCCTGACGCAAGGAGTGTGGGCAACCACTGTCAGAAATCTGCTCAGTGTTGGGCCTCACCGCCTTCCCTGACCTCAGGCTTTACAGTTATGGCCCTCAACTCAGATCTCCAGTGACACACAGGGTGGCTTGAGGAAGGCTGCATGGCCCCCAAACCCATCTCCAATGGGGGAAGTCGAGGAGACAGCACTTTCCTGGTTTAGAAATGTCATCACCACATTTGAAAGACCTGAAATATCCTTAAGCTGAAACTTCCACTCTGGCATCCCCCAATACACACTTTGTACCTGAGTCCTCACACACATTTCCAAGTCAAACATACACGTACCCACACCAGGAGGGCACCCTCATCTCTGGGTGGAGAATAGCACATCTGTTCCATTCTCCTACCTCATAGCACAGGCTACCCCGAGCTCTGAGCACCATTTTGCGCCATTTTGTGGTGCCCTCAGGAGAGGCGTCATTAAAGGATGCATCTAACAGTGCTCCTTCAAAAGGCAGCAGGCACCCAGCAGCCTGCAGCCCTCCCGGGGTCAGGAGCCAGAACTGCAGTTGTCCTAGAAATAGGAAAGCCATTGACTGTCCGCTGCTTTGAGCCCCTCCTTGCCATGTGTGTGGCAGGTAGTGCAGAGGTCACTGATGAGACAGCAGAGAAGAGACAAGCTGCAATTACCAACCTCCTGGGCTCATCACCACCATCATTACTTTTCTGCTGTCCCCTCTCTGGCTCGCCTTGGCACTCTGACCCTGTCTGTTAGCTCACTGCAGGCCTTGCAGGACCTCAATGCATGGCAATGAAAATGGAGCCTGCTGCCACTTGACATTTGCAGTAACGATGGAGATTGACAGGATGGTGACTAGTTTATCCAGGAGAGAATAATTACAGGGCTATTTTCCAGAGCACATCAATACCACACATGAGTGGGAGGAAGCCGGTGGGAGGGGGTGGGATGCCTGATGGGCTGCCTGGGCCAGCTGGGCTCATTCCCAGCCTCCAAGGCGGAAAGTTCCCACTGCAGGTGAGTGAGCCAGTCCTGAGAGACAGGCCTCAGTGCTGCCTCCAAGATGGTGCTGCCCCAAAGTGCTCCACAGCACAGAGGCCGCCTCATGGAGACCGCGAAGCCACGGAATCTAGTGAACCAGGATGCTCACGGACAGACAGGCACAACTGAGCGGGATCGCCTACATTTAACTCAAGCCCTGCAGCTTCTCTCTTCTGCCTTCGTGTGTGTGTGTGTGTGTGTGTGTGTGTGTGTGTGTGTGTGTGTGTGTGTGTGTGTGTGTGTGTGTGTATCTTCTCAGGATCCCAGAGGCATCTCAACAGAAGAAAACTGTCAACATAGCCGTCTGGGGGTTCCTGACACCAGGGAAGCTGCACAGCCTCTTTGGTCCCAAACTTTTCTAAGCCTCTAAAGCAAAGTGTGAAGAGGGGACCAAGCTGCTAATGCAGTTCAGCTATGGCCCGTGACTGCAGGCCACAACACCAACCCTACCGTCCTCTCCCAGGAAGCAAGAACTCCTGGGAGCAGGAAGCAGTCACGGCTTAAATCCCCTGCCTCCTCTCCCTTGCCAGCCCCTCCATCTGAAGCCTCAGGGCAATGCTGAGAAATAAGCCAAGATGGTGTAGGGTTACTTGGAGGGCATTTAGTGCTCACATGTACACCAAGGCCAGACATGCATGATAAACAATGATGGCACATGAAGGAGACGCGCTTCCTGCCCTCATGGTTCAGAGAAACAGGCAGCCGCAGCAGACAGATATCAGACCCCAAAAAGGGCAGGATAGAGCAGAAGGCCAGCCTTTCAAAGGGGACACAGCTTGGCACATCAGCCAAGGGCATATGAGGCAAGTTCATGGTTCTACTGGCTTCCTTGGTGAAGAGCTGGCTACAAAGTGTTGTGGGCTGCGTCAAAGCTGCTTTGGCAGCTGTTTGTCATTCAAGTCTCAGCACAGAAGACAGGCTTTTTCCAGGCCTTCCCTTGGAGAAAGGGAAGGATTTGCAAGTCCATTCGCCTTTTGTTTAGTGACAGCAGGTGGGAGAGCTTGTTTGAAATCTCAACTCTGCCTCACTTCCTTGTAAAATTAACCCATTGTGTAAGCTGTTTGTTTAAATAAAGAAGGCTGGCTGGCCTGGAGGCTTTTTGGGTACAGAGCGTATTGATGCTATAGGGCTCATTGGAGCCAGGAGCAAGCGGCCAGAAGCCTCTCGGAACATAATATGTGTAGTATACTTTATTAATTTCAATCCTCACTCCTGACTCAGAACCCCGTTCTGCTCTGCTGGCGGGCTCCGGCAACAAAGCAGCCCCAGTCCCAAAAGGCTGCCTCATCCAATACAGAGCCGTCTCTGGAAGCAACCTGAACCACAGCTGGTCTGGAGGAAAGGTGGTGCTCCTGTCTCAGCAGGACAGGCTGTCTCGGAACACTGAGACAAAGACTTCCCAGCCACTGCCCAGCAGTGCAATTTTTTTTCTATGCTCAACCATGCTCCTCTCCCTCTCTCCCAGGTGTCATCCTACTACCCGAATCCATGCCAAGGCAATTCCATGTCTACCAGGCACTTGGTTTGGGCAGAGGTTTGCAAGGAAGACATCTGAGGAATAGACAAAGAGGAGGCGCAAAGTCCTCTCCCTGTAAGAGGGCGGAATACCATTGGAGGTGTGCATGCTTCACCCAGCAGTCCTCTGAAAAGCTGGGTGAAGATCTCCCAATGTCCAGAGGCACAATCCCTAAGCCCATTCCTCGGTGCTTTCCCAGGGATCTAGCTGATGTAGTTCATTATTCACAAGTGTCCTTATCCACAGACACAGAGTGTCAATGATGCTGTGGGGACAGAGCTGCCCAGACAATCAGTAACCCTGAGGGGATGAGCAGGATGGTGTGTACCGTCCCCCTCCCCCTCTGTGTGTGTAAGTGTTGCAGATGAGCATGTTTGTACAGTGTGTACAGGTACTCATACATGTTGCTGCACCCAGCTGTTCACAGGAACACTAGGAATCCCAGGAATCCAAAAAGAGCATGCTGTCATGGCGGTAGTTTACCAACAGAGCTTGTCCCCAGCCCCCGGGCTCTTTTGCACACGGCTGACTGTGGATTCTTAAGCAGAAAGGACAGAAGCTCAACTCCTGCCCCTGTTGCTGGCTGCCAGTAAGGTGGGTACCTTTCCTGTCAGATCCCCCTTCTCCACGGTGGAAAACGGCAATCCACGCACAACAGTGATGGCCACAGTGTGAGCAAAACCGCCACGTCCTCCTAGCAAGCGGTCACCACTGCTGGACTTGCCATGAGCCTGTCTCAGCGACGCTTCATGTCTACTGCCAAAGGCAAGGCTTCTCGAAGGAACGTTGGCTACCAAAGCCAAGGCTCAGGTGAAACCATCTGTCTCCCTTAATAAATCTTTTCTTAGTGCTGCTGTGACATTTAAAATTTTAAGTGGTTTTGACTTGAGACTAAAAAAGAATTGGTCCAATAAATTTCTTATAAGCAAGAGAATTCCTGGCATTTTGATTTAGTGGCTCCTTGGGATGATAAAGTTTTATCTTGAACAATGAAGGGACAACATTAATCTCCTTAAGGTTGCCATTACTTGGTCTCCAAAACCAGTGCCCAGCCCCAAGGCATTGCTCAGAAACATGGGCTTTAAAAACAGACAACAAGCTCCCAGCAATCTCCTAAGACAAAACGATGAATGTAGTCACTGCAGCTACTCAGAGAGTGGAGAGGGCTGGCCTGCTCGCCAGCCAAGGGCCTGGGACCAGCTGTGGGTTTGTGCTGGCAAAGGTGAGGCTGACCAGGTGAAGGTGCCCCTTGTCCTCAAAGACTAGCACCTGACCCTGGCCCTGGGGGCGAGGCCAATGGAAGCCCACCAGTGTGCCCAGGGCTGGGCATTTCTGAACCTTGCTAGTAGAATAAGCACTTTACCAAGCTCCTGGCAAAAAAAAAAAAAAAAAAAGAAGAAGAAATTTATTAGACAGATTCCTTTTAGTCTCAACTGCATAAGTTTGCTGTTCAGAATAGTCAATCGCTACATGAGACCTCTCCAAATTGGCACAGAAT
Organism: Pachyuromys duprasi; assembly: GCA_028658305.1. Classification (NCBI taxonomy): domain Eukaryota; kingdom Metazoa; phylum Chordata; class Mammalia; order Rodentia; family Muridae; genus Pachyuromys; species Pachyuromys duprasi. The sequence goes on along the minus strand of CM053759.1, from coordinate 2,368,583 downwards.
TCTGACAGTCAGGGTCCCCAAAGTGCATGCCAGCATTACCAGGAACCTGGTTGGATGAAGCAGCGGTAGGTGGCATCGGAAGCCTGGCAGTCCCGTCCGTGGCGCTGTGGCTTTGGCAGTCATGGGCCTTTGGCCTCCTCAGATGCCACCTGCCTGCTCTGGGGTGATGGCAAAGCTGGGGATGCTGGCTTGCTCACTGTCGCCACTCCACATGGGCACAGGGCAGCAGTGAGGAAGACTGCAGGACGGATGAGTGCCAAACTGTAGCTAATCGCCTATGACCTCTGTGCTCATCTGTGTCATCTTCGAAAGGTCTGTGCCCTGGCTACTTCTCTATTGTAGTGATAAGACACCATGACCGAGGCCACTTATAAAGGCATTTGATTGGGGGATCATGGCTCCAGAGGGTTGAGTGTTCATGTTCATCATGGCAGGGACCATGGCACAGGGCAGGCAGGTAGGCGCTGAAGCAGCAGAGGACGGTCTACATCCTCATTCACAGGCACATGGCACTGAGGGCCTTTGAAACCTCACAGCGAGCGCCCACCAACACACCTACTCCAACAAGGCTGAGCCTCCCAATCCTTCCCAAATAGTTGCAGCAAACAGGATCCAAGTATTCAAATATATAAGTCTATGGGCACCACTGTGAGTCAAACTACCATAACGCGTGTGTGTTTGTGTTGTGACTACATGTAGGTATATATGTATGTGTGCACACAGGTGGAAAGCAGATGTCAGCCTCAGGTTAAGACCCAGCCACACCAGTTTTTAAGACATGGTCCCTCCCACCAGCCTGGACTATACTTACTGGGCTGGCCAGACAGCCATGGCTGCTCAGTGAGCCGGGAGGTTCTGCCTGACTCCGCCGCACTCGGCATCTTCATGGTAAGGGATCCAAACTCAGGGTTCCAGCTTGTGTGGAAGCTCTTTACTAGCTTAGTGTCACTTTCTTTAGAAGTTCTTGCCCTGCTGGAGTCTGCTCAGCACACTCACTCTATAGCAGCTGCTGGGCAGCACAGTCTTAAAGCTGGCATTCACATCACCGCTCACCGCTCACCGCTGGGAGCGAAGGCTCAGACAGCTGTGCAGCCAGCGGCACACACACTGGGTAAAGGGAAGAGCTCAGAGACCAGCCCCGGCTGCACACCCGCCCCCCCCCCCCAACCCGGAGAGCTTGGCTCATCTCCTCCAGGACGGGTAGAGGCAAGATTAGCCAGTTTACAGTGCACTCAGAAGCGCAGCTGGCTGAGGGCGCCACGACAGGTATCTGAGGAAGTTCAGAAAAAAAGGGATCTGTGTGGATTAGGGAGGGGCAGAGACAAGCAGAGCTGGGAGGGGGAGAGGCAGGAGAGTGAACATGCCTGCCATGGGCACAGAACTCGCAGAAGGGCTCAGCACGGTGCAGACACAGAAGAGCCCCCATGTGGTCCCCCTGTTTCTATCCTATGACAAGGTCATAAAGTGGCCAGGGCACACTCTTCAGTTCACTGCCCAGGGCTGGGGGTGGGGCAGGGGAACGGGGCCCAGTGTGGCCAAAGTCTGTGGGTAGTACCCCTCCCACTCTCTTCCTCCGGCAGTTTCAGGACTTTGGTGAGCCCTGCCAGATGGCTGTGAACCTGGGGGCAGAGGAGTGCACAGACATAATATAAACCCCAACCTTTTCGGTCTCCCCCAGGCCTGGGCCTTTGAATACTTGCTCCTCAGCTGTTCCGGAAGGTTGTTGAGCCTTTTAGAGGTGGGGCTTGATGGAGGAAATGAGTCACTACCGGGGCCCCTGAGGTTTTACAGCCTGGCCCTGCTTCCTTCCTGCTCTCTGGGAGCAGCCACCTCATTCTCCTCCATGACGGACTGTATCCCCCTCAACTGTGAGCCACAGTAAGCCCTTCCTCCTTCAAGATGCTTGTCAGGGATTGTCACAGATGAGAGAAGTAACTAGCACCCACCCAGGACAATGCTCTGCCAGTCCTTCCCTTGCAGCTGGAATCTTAAAAGGCCTCAGTACGGGTCCTTTGTTCCAGGAGCTCCTGCTCACTTTGAACAGAAACAATGCCTGACCTCTGCTGCCTCACCGCGCTGCAGGGACAGCAGGCAGGAGGAGCATCAGCCTTGCATGCAGGACACAGCTCAACCAGCCTGTGCAGCAGAGTCGGCTACAGCTCCTGGCTTTTTGTTTTGCTTTTCTTAATTTTTAACTTACTATTTATTACAATGTATTTACTTTGTATTCCGACTGTGGCCTACAGCTCCTGTTTTACAAATAAGCAACCTGAGACACAGACTCAGTGACCTGCCCAGGTTAGTAAGTGACTCAGGCTGGTGCCCACGTTTTCACCCACTGTCCTACCGTGCCCTGTGCAACTCAGAAATGCATCAAACCAGTGTCACTCTAGCTATGTACTTAGCTGCTTGGGAGTGCAATCTGCAGGTAGCCACTGCCTGACCCCCGAAACACCGAGGAAAATCACAGCCTGCCTATGCCAGGAATATCAAGGCTCAGCTGGGTGCCCATCTGCCATCTTCTGTATATACCTGCCTCACTAGACCCACTATAAGCCCAGTTTCTTTCCTGGTTTGGTTCCTGGTTGCTCATTATTCATTCATTCGTTTGTTCATTCATTCATTGGTTCATTCATTCAAAGGTCTTGTCTTTACTATCACCACAATCTAGCTCCCCTGAAGGCACTATACATACCTCCTCCTGTCTGCCCAGCACATACTTCTAGACCAAGGTCAAACCACAGTTAACAGCTGTTTGCTTGCCCTTGGCAATCTGTCCCTTTCCCAAGCATCCTTGGGCATATCCCCCAGGCCCCTTCTTCTTGATGGCCACACATGGGCACAAAAGACAGAAATGCTTTGAAGACAAAGGAGACTCAGGAAAACCCAACACTTCTATAACAGGCATGCAATGAGAGCCCAGAACCCCCTGCTGTCTCCTCAGCATCTTCTCTAGAATGTTCTGATGTTTCATGTAAACAGCCCCTGCTATGAGGCCTGCCCAGCCTGGATAAGCATCTCATCTCAGGGCACTGAGAGACACCGCTGCTTGGAAGCCCATCTGCCTAACTCTACATATTCGAGGCCTGCCACCTCACGCTTGGGTGGGGTAAGTGGGTTCCAGGGGCATGCCTTAGGGGTCATACCATGACACTATTGCTTCCTAACTGCCGCCTTGCAGGATGCAACCAGCTGCCATAGCTATAAGCCAGGCAGCCACCATGCTGTCCCCACTGTGTTGGACTGTATCCTCTCAGACCATGACCCTTCCCCCTTCAAGTTGTTCCATCAGCAGCAAAAGTGAAGAGCAGAGAACTGTGACATTTAATTATATATACTACATGTCTGAGGACTTCAGGCCGCTATGACACCTACCCAGGGAGAAGGATCCACAGTGGCCTCAGCTGCAAGCAGCAAGGTCCCTTTGTGCTACCAAAGAAGACCCCTGGGTTCTCCTCTCCCATCTTCCATACCCACCAAGGCCTCACAGGCAGGCCCCTCCTCCTTCCTGCAGAGGCTCGGCACATCCGTGGTTACTACCGATTGTTTCATGCTTCTCTGTGCTGCACCCACCCACACCATCTGAGCCACCCACACGTCCCACCCCAGTATAGCGTCCACAGGAAAACAGACCCAGTTAACCCTGAGTGCAAGGCCAGACAGAAGCCTCACTGTGGCCGGACCAAGCCTGGTTCCCTCGCTGCTCTGGGTCCTCTCGCCATGCGCTTCATGTCGCCTGCACCTTGTTTACACTGTGTGTTTACACTGCACCTTGCTTCCCAAACGCGCAGGCATCTCTGCCTCTCTAGACCTCAGTGCCTGTTGCTTCTTACAGCCACACATTCCCCCGGACCCACCAGCCAGGACATCAGGGCTGCTGCTGGCATCTACCCTTGTCACCTCCCCTGAAATGCTCCCTGGCTTGCCTGGGCTGCACTGGCAACCTTGCTTCAGTGTCTCCTGTCATTTCATCACATCCCTCAGCTCCCAGTTCACACTCTGATAAGCCTCGGCCATGTGGGCGAGTGCCGGGTGTTCTGGTGCTCAGCAGACAAGGGGAGAAGGCCAGTAAATCTGTCGCTGAATTTCTGAGGAATCGGGTGAGAACTGTTCAGTCTAAGAGGAAGCACCTGAGCCAGAAGGGTCTGGAAAGGAGTTTGGTGAGCACAGTGCATGAACTGAGCACGCTGCATCCTGGACAAACACTGAGGGGAGCCACTGAGGGCCAGGCCAGTGCTCACCTTGCCAAGCAAAGTACACACAGGCTGCACTGCACAGGATTTCCAGTCCAATAGGTAATAGCAGCAACTGCATCATTACACAAAAGCTGAGACACCGTAACCAGGTGCTGGAGACCGTGCTGTCTGGAGGAACTCGTCAGAGCATGTGACTGAGAAGCTGAGAGAGGCCTCCTGAGGAAGGACCATGCTGTGCATCCAAAGACAAAGCAGATTAAACAAGTGGGAGACGGATAGCAGGCTGTGCCCATCAACAGTGTATGTCCAGTGGGAAAACGTGTGTGCAAAGAATCCTAAGAGAAGTCCTCAGCTTGGGTGCAGAATGCAGGTGCACGCCCAGTCTCAAGCACACAATTCTTGAGCTATTCAGGAGGCTCTTTCTGGGTCCTCCTTCACCTCTCCTGCCAATCAGGCACCATGTACCCTACATTCTTGGTAACTGCGACTGCTAATTGCTTAGTACCTAAGTTTGCTAGGTTTTTAGTCAATACCTAAGTTTGCTAAGTCTCAGTACCCATGCTTGGTCGGTGCTTAGTGTCAGTCCTTACTGTGGTTCTCTTTAAAGGTCACTTAGATCATCTCTGATTATTTTAAATAAAGTTGATTTTCATTAAAACATATTACCTCCTGAAGCACGCGCTCAGAAAAGTGTCTATGGAATACACAGTGAGTGCATAAGGGCACAAGCTTATGTACATATGTGAAGAAACCAGCAGCTACCTGAAGAAAACCACACCAGCAATTAGGCATACCCCATTATCTCCCTTGGCAACGGGGCCCAATGTTCACAACCTTCCACACTTGTTGTTAGACTAAACTGCAATTATAATTCCAATGATAAATGCTACCTGGGAGAGACTCCGCTCCAGAACAGCTTTTGTAATTATAGGATTATTGCTTAAATTAGGAGCAATGATCCTGACAATAGTCTTTGCTGCTCAGCTTTCTCCAGGCACCTCTGTGCACTTCTGTGTCATTAGGACAGCCAGGCCAACAGGGCGGACTCTAGCTGACCAGCCAGTGACAAATGAGATGCTCACAGAGCAAGCAGATGCTCACAAGCTTCACAATCGGGTTGTAACTTTTACTTCACTCCAACAATTTTCCAATTACAGCTTTCACGGTGCCATACTTCCTAAGTCTGATGTGATCCGAGAAGCTTTCTCCCCTGGTAGGGACAGATGGCTCCTCAAGTCTGGGAAGACTTACCTTACGGGTGGTGGACGAATTCAACAGAGAACGGTGGGAGTCTGGGGAAATGGAAAGGAACTGAGCCAACCACTCTGCCTCCCTCTGGCTTCCACTTCCCTTAGGCCCCACCACTTTCTCTTCTTGGCCTCCTCCAGCCACTCTGCCTCCCTCTGGCCCCCACTTCCCTCAGGCCTCGCCACTTTCTCTTCTTGGCCTCCTCCGAGTTCCTGCCTCTCCGGAATATTAGCATGTGTTCCGGAGGTTTCCTCTCTCTGGTGTCACTAGCAAACATGGCATCTTCTCTACTCCAAATTCTTGAAGAGTCAGCTGCCAAGACCCTCTCATCTGGCAGATCTTAAGTCAGAGTTACATCTGAATGACACCCACACACTTGATCCAGTAGAGTTGGATGTGGCAAGGTAGAGCTAGGCGTGTCCGATGGTTAAAACCCTCACTCCCCTGGTCCCTGTGACCAATATGATTCTCCAGGGACAGGGCTCAGCCAGAGTGGGCACCCCAGAGGGTCTCTACAAAAATCCTTCTGCAGATTCACTAGTCAAACAACCTCACTGTACAAAATATCCATCCATCCATCCATGTGTGCAGCAGTGGCATGGATGCAATAGGGGAAACCAACGGCTTCTTTTCCTTTTCAATGGAATTCCCACTCCACAGGATGAAACCCACATCCGCCGTTATAAATCTGCCAAGAACCTCTGGTTGGGGAGCTCATAGTCTCTGAGAATAAACCTGCCACTATTATTTTGCTAACTGAAAAGAGTATTTAACTGCCCTCTAAACTCACATCTGTGCATCACAGACTAGTGCAGCTCTAGACTCATCAGAGAAGTTTCTCTGTGCTGCGTGGGGGCTAACACAGAAATTCACAACTGGTCTAAGTGCATAAACTTGTGTGGAGGACTTAGTCACAAGTGGCCATCCTACACGACACAAACTGTCCCAAGGCTCGGGAAGCATTGCAGAAGAGGGGTCAGGCGGATTGTAAAAGCTGGAAGTCTGGAAGGACTAGGCAAAACAGTGTCTTCTGGACATGACAACCCACTGCACTCATGAACTTATAACCTGTGTTCTCCTGCCCAAGACCCATGCAAGGCAAATAAGTCAGCAACATTCCAGCATACAGGAGGAAGGGGCTCCTGAGTCCCCACCCCTAGTGAGGGGCTACTGCCAGGTGATGGACCCTGGGGAAAGGAGAGAAGGTTCCTTGAAGGGTGTGGCTCCTGGGAGGGCCCACAACCATGAGTATTTGGGCAACATAACCACAGTGAGTTACAAAAAGAAAAGAGTCCATGAAGTCCGAAGGGAGTGTAGCAAGGTGGACCTGAGAGGAGCCAAGGAAGGAGTGCGGGTGAAGATAATCAAAATATATTTTGTACACGTATGAAGTTCTTAAAAACTGAAAACATTGTATTTTTATAGCATTCTCTTCTCAGGTGGTTCTAGGTTGTACAGCATTGGTGGCTGATGTTCAGCCTTGCACAGAAGGAAGTAATCTGCCTAAACTGTAAACAGTGACAAAGCGGACAGAGTCCACTTCACAGCAAACATCCGACTTAAACGGCCTCTCCCAGGGCACCTGTTTGGCAGCTGACTCTGCTAGTCTTTCAACCTCCGGATTGCCAGGTGCGTGAACTCACTAATAACTCGGGCACAAGATGCCCTCAGCTCTCATGAGGAAGGAGGGCCCTCCCCAAGCTCTGATGAGCAGCACAGCAGAAGAACGAAATTAGCAGCAGGGAGATGTGTGAAGCCGTGCACACCTACAGTGAGGCATGCTGAGCCCAGTGTGCCAGAGCCGCCACTGCATTTAGTTGGCACTGACTGCCCAGACACCAGCAACACAGGCGATCATGAAACAGCCAGTGCAGAGGCCATGGAACTCCGCACACTGGGGCCAGTTGTGGAAAACAGCCCAGGAAACGGCAGGAGTGCAGGTGGCTGGGCTGGGTGGGAGTGGAAGGTGGTGAGCTTGGTGTGCAAGGCGGACACAGTCTCAGCAGAACGTGCCTTGAGGTGGTTGGCAGCACAGATGGGTGCTGAGGAGCTTACAGAGTTCTGCCACCACCTCCCACCATGAGAAAGGGTCCCGCATGGCAGGATGCCCACATGAGCTGGTCACTGGCACGTGGGTAGCCATCCTGGCCAGTCCATGCCCATGACCCCACCCCACAGGGCAGCCCCCTGGTGGGAGAGCTAGCTGCTAGCTGAGTGATACCACAGCTGAACTGCAGACTTAACTCAGAGTTCAGGGTCAAGCTCTGACTTCAACCCTCTGTGTGTGTTCCCATGGTTCCTGCTGTTGGCTTGGCATGGCAGCCCTGTCTGTCTGTTGCCATGACACTCACAGGGATTCTCGCTGAAGCCCAGATTCTGAAGTGAAACTTTGCTAGATTTCTCATGCAGGTATAACATAAGGAAGTAGGAACTTATACCTCACACTACACACATATGCATGTACCACTACATACATGCCACACATATATACAACCACATGCACCAAATTACACATATACACGTACCATAGTGCACAAACACACCATGCTACATACATACCACACACACAAAACCACACAACCACACCACATACACAAACACACATGCATCACGCCACATACAACCATGCACACCATGCTTCATATACACCACACACAGAGAGACATAAAGGATAGAGACAAATTGACTGACTTGTGAATAGACCTGCCTGTTCATGCTCCGACATTTTTCTCTCCAGTCCCAGCAGCCCCAGCCAATATCTCAAAAACTAGCAACCAGTAAAGTCGCATTGTTTCGAATATGTCTAAGCCAGATACCCTGGTCTCTCACACCCTGGAAGCAGGAGGGAGCAGCTCTGCACTGGGACGTCTATCAAATGTTGGCTGCCGGCGCTGCCCCCCCCCCCCCCATTCTGCTCACTCTGCGTGCTGCACCCAGCAGGCAGCTGTGGCTCCTGGGTGCCGTTTGACTCCATCCTGGCTCTGCCGGCTCAGGTGGGACCTAATGGTTTTCTCTTTCCCAGCATGTGTGTACTGCAGATACCTTCTTGGTTAGAGGTGGGTCTTGTGTCTGCTTCACCTCTTAGTGCTGGCATTGCTGAAGATATTTAACTTGACAAGTCATGACCTATTACACAGGAAGATGGAAGGCTTCAGGGAGGAATGAACCAACCAACTACATTAAATGATTATGATGATGATGATGGCAAGACAATAAACTGCCCAGGTGTTTTGGCTCAGGAAACAAAAGCCAAAGCAGAGACCCACTAGTTGGTTAAAACACATTCCTGGGGGTATTGCTTGCATCGCCCACTGCCTGTTCCCTTCCCTCTTCACTCTACAGGAGGCTCAGGGAAGGCTAACTGGCTTGTCTGGTTAGGCCATGAATGTTCGTTTCCTTCCGTAACCACTCTCATGTGCCATACTAGAGTCACATACTGCTACTGCTATGGAACACTCTAGAAGCCCTGACACTCTGTCCTGTCTCTGGCCTTCATGGTACTCTGCCTGCAGCTGGACCACAGTACAGAAGGAAGCTCTGGCCTGGGGCCTAGAGAAGACCACGGTTCTGGGTTGCTCAGACACTGGTGAGCAAGAACTTGTCCACTTGAGTCAAGTGACAGAGACTCAGAGTTAAAAGAGGCATTTTAAATCATAAAACATTTTACCAACGAGGAACAGAAGCCTGGAAACGGGAAGTAGCATGTCCAAGAACAAGAAAGGCATGGAAAAGCCAGGAGTCGACACTCAGGCCTGTGAACATGAGGAGAAAACAGGACCCAGCAGTGAGGTAGGCCCACCCCCACCCACCCCGCAACCCCAGGGAAAAGGGAGATAATACATGCTGGCATCTCGTTCCCACAGAACCACTGCTTGTGTAAGCAGATGAGCTTCCTCAGCTAAATGCTTTCCAGCTCATTATTTTGCTTAAAAATGATTAAGAGGTTCAGAAATAATTACCTATTTTAATTTCCAAGATGGATTTCACTGCGCAGTAGGCTCAGTATTAACAAACACACACAAACTGAAGTCTATGAAACAGATGACTGCAAGCAACCTTTCAATTAGAAACCGATGCCAGGGGCTCTTGGTTCTACGTGTTTCCGTTTCAAACGGCCTGGGCACAGGTGAAGCCAGCCCCACACTACCACAAAGAAAGGAGCTGTCTTTAATAAAGAGAAAGGTGTTCTTTCTCATTCGGCTTCATTTTGTAGGTCTGACCTCCCCTCGGGATTCTACCCAGAGCACCCCAGGGCACCCGGCCTGACATGTAAAGCCTGCTCAGGATTCTGTCTGTCCCATGGAGGCCATCTGCTCCCCCACCCCCGTCACTGGCTGAGTGCTTATGCAGAGTCACAGCCTGTGAGAAGACTTCGTCTTCTACAAGCAGACAGACGCCATCACTGAGGACCCATTCTCGGCATTCACGTATTTTCCTATATTTGGCTATTTTCTGCATGGTGGTGCACACACATACACGCAGCAGTTAGGAAAGTGTAGCACTGTTGCAGGAACCACTGAGCAAGGCTGGAAAGAAGGGGTGAGGGAGGGAGCACCATTTGAGGGGTCATGGGGACCCACTGCAGTCCAGGCTTCTTTAAAAATAAACGAACATGTGGAAGAAATCTAAATGGCGTCACCAACAACAGGCTAGACAAACCCCTCCTGGACATGGCTCAACACCAAGAGAAACCTCCAGCGCTGGGGAAGGGCTCTGGGGAAGGGCTCCACGTGATTGAGTTGGCCAAAGAGGCCCCGTGGAAATCCCCAAGAGACTCACACTGCTTCCAGGGTCACTGGCTGCTCCCCACACTGAGGGCAAGGCACAATGCGAAGACAACACTGACATGCCTCCCTGAACAGGCAGGATGCCTGCAGCCCTCACCCCCACTGACTACTGTTCACGGCACTGGAAGGTCCTCACCCCGCCACAAACCTTCAGTCCACACTGCAACCTGCCTGCTTGGTAAGGCAGCATGCAAGGCACCCACATAGGCTCAAGCCAGATGAGGTGGACAGGGGGGCGGGCACAAGCTCCCACCCCCAACCAAGATGCTGTCTCCACCTGACAACGAATCACAAAGGATCCATTAGCTTCTTCAAGGGGTCTCATGGGCTGCACTAATCACACTGGGATGCCACACAAAGCCAACTCAAAGGTATTTGGGGGAAGTTTTTCTCTCATATTGCTTTGTTTGGACATTAAAAAAAAATCATACTTGCCTTTTCCTCGTGTATGGTTTCTGTTTTTGTGGGTCTTATGGTGTGTGTGTGTGTGTGTGTGTCTGTGTCTGTATGTGTGTGTATGTGTGTGCCTGTCTGTGTCTGTGTGTATGTGTATGTGTGTATGTATGTGTGAGTGTCTGTGTATGTGTGTGTCTGTGTGTGTCTGTGTATGTGTCTGTGTAGTTATATGTATGTGTGTATGTATGTGTGTCTGTGTCTGTGTGTGTCTGTGTGTATGTGTGTGTCTGTGTATGTGTGTGTGTAGCTATATGTGTGTGTGTATGTATGTGTGTCTGTGTCTCTGTGTTTGTGTGTGTCTGTGTGTGTGTCTGTGTATATGTGAGTCTATCTGTGTGTGTGTGTGTGTGTATGTGTAGGCATGTTTCTCATGCTTTGTTTCTTTTGTCTGTCTGTTCATTTTGCTTTATTCTTGTGTGTTGTAATTTGGCTCCTGGTTTTCCTAAGATAGAAAGCAGGTATGGAGTTAGAAGGGGAGGTGGGGAAGGTCTGGGAGAAGGTGAGAGAGGGAAACCATAATCAGAATATATTGTACCAAAAATACTTTCAATTAAAAGAAAGGAAAACAAGAAAAATATGCAGAAGCAGAAGGACCAAGAGCACAGGCCAGCCTCAGCTACATGGTGAGCTCAGGCTATCCTAGGTTACATGAAGCCTTGTCTCATACCAAGCAAACCAAAGCTCACATGAGAAGTGGGAAAGCCCCAGCTCGGACCTGTCCATGCATCTACCTGACAGGCTCTTCCCTCTCAGTAGCTGCATCAGCACCCACTCCTCGGCCAGATCAGGCCACTTTCCAACCTCACTATGACACCCCAGGCCCAATCTCTGTATCGGCTCCGGAGCCTCCACATCTCCACTTTAACAAATACTTTTGAATATGAATATTCTAGGAAGACAGACTGTTTAACTCTCATAACCCACACATGATTAGGAAACAGAAGTATTATCCGTCCATATTTGCTTCTCTGGTTTGTTGACACACTGTTCCATCAAAGCCTCTGATGCTGAAGTTCACTTATGGGGTGTGCTGGATGACAGGAATATTGCCTTTTGTCTGTGGGCCCAGTAAGAGTACATTAGTCTCAGAAGCACGGGAACCGCCGTCCTCCCAGACACAGCGTGGGCACTCTAACACAGGGCCAGGATCCACGCAGTGTGGTCCCCACTTAAGCTCAGGCAGAGTGTGCTAGCGTCTCCCCTTTTCCCACCTTGAGAACTCGCTGCCCCCACGGCTCCCTTCTGTCAGACAGCCTGCCCCACTAAAGCACATGCTGGCACTTACTAAGAGACCTGCTTCCCAGGAACTTGCCATAGCTTTTCAGCCGTGCTCACACTATTATGAGAATTGTCACTATTTTCCTTGTGCTCTGGACAAAGCTCCCTGGATGACTCGTCTGCCAGTCTCTGTTAAAAAGACTGTCATAGTTTGCATGAGTTTACGGAAGTGGAGTTTGTCCAAGTTTGTCTGTCTTGCAGTGTAACAGACCATGGGACCCTTTCAACTCCCAGCTTCTGCGAGAGCAGAGGGAAACACTGCACAGCCTCACAGGTGTACTAACAGTCATGCTGTATCCAGCTTTTAGTTAAAGGCAGCGGGATCTATTCAGGCCAGCATAGAGGGGAGAAGGGAAGAGAGCATAAGCTTGCACCACATCTGGATGAGCAGCAGTGGGGCTGTGAGATAATTATTCCGCCAGATGGCCCTGGTAGACCCAATTCTGGGCAAAGCTCCCATGAGCACTTGGGCTCCTACTGCAGACCCCTGCCCCCATGGCTGCTACATCAAAGCTTTATGTCTCCTCATTCCTGGGTCAGGGTCAGGTCCCTAGGATGCCCTCACAGAACTCAAGCCTCTTCTGAATCGAAGGTGTCTCTCTGATATGGACGAATGTACAGTGCCCTTTGTTCTTCCCATTATAGGGTCTGAGTATGCTTTCCCTACACCTGTCACCCCAAAGTCCTTGCTGACCTTCCCCAAAGGCCTGTCCCAGCTCCACTCCTTAGTCAGGGGTCCTTTGACACAGACAGTCAGATCTTTATGGTCACCTGACAAAGTGGGAACACAAGGCAAGAAGGAGCCAGACATGAGGATGGTTTGTTAGAAAACAGAAAATGAGGCGGGCGGGTGTGTGTGGTTACATCTGCAAATGGCAACTGGATACATAATGTGAAGGGCAAGATACTCATTAGAGCCAGCTTTGCATTTGCCTTGAAGTTATATTTGATTCAGCACTCCCAGGAGTGAAGTGAAGGAAGCCCTGGAATACGGAAGGAATAAGGTGAGATTCACACAAGAAGGCAAGCAGAGGAGTAAAGGGGCTCTGGGTGGGTATGCCCAGTAAAAAGAAGACAGGGCATATACAAGTAACATTTAAGGGAAGAAATGGCACAGTTACAGATGAGATGGGTTAGGGGTGGGTAAAGGGACCTAGAATCACCCAGGAGACAACCTTTGCGTCATGACTGCTAGGTTGGGTTAACTGGGTGGCAATGCCCCCTCATCATGACTGCACCATTCCCTAGACTGGGGTCTTGGGCTGAACAAAAGGGAGGAAGTGAGCAGGGCTCCACCAATCTCATGCTCTGCTTCCGACTGTGGATACAATGTAGCATATGACAAGCTGCCTGGAGCTCCTGCCAGGATGACTATGTCCCCTCAAACTGTGAGCCAAAAGAAGCCTTTCTTTCTTAATGTTACCTTTGTCAAGCATTTTGCTGCACCAACAAGAAAAGAATATATATAAAATGGAAATAAAGTTCCAGACCACTCCCAAGGTTCATCTTTGGTGTGTGCTCTTGAGCTACAGTTGTTGAGGGAGGGAAGAATGAGGGTAGGGGGTTAGGGAAGGTGGGGGGAAGCCAGGCGGCTCACAAGTGGTTGCTCATTATCTGAATGGCAGCTAGACAAGGAGAGGAGCCTCAGCACAGCTCTACGGGAGTAGATGCTCCCTTTGGCACCTGACCCTGAAGCATCGACCACAGAAGCTTCTTGCCTCCTGTCCAATGGCATGGGCTGTGGCTGCTATGGCTACTGAGCACTTACAATGCAGCTTTTGCAACTGAGCTGCTGAGCTTCTCCTAAGAGGAGCCATCAACTTAGCATCCTTCTCTGACCAGATGTGAGAGATCTGTCCCCACACCAGGCACCTGACTCTCCAGGTCCCAGCCTCTGATTCCGATACTGGCCACCAGGAGGTATCCAACATCCATAGGCTCAGGGCTCATCCTCCGCCTCAGAGACTGTGGACAAGCCCCTGCCTGTTTGCTAGTGACTTTGAGTGAAAAGCTAAACACTGACAATTCCCAAGACAACTGCAGAAGTCTCAGGTGATCTTCCAGGATGGCTCACAGAGCTGGGAGGCACACACACGTGCTCACTGGCTCACTATACAGCTATCAGGAAGGGCTCAGCTGACAGTCACAGTAGGAGGGGCTTGGAAACGACAGCCTTTTCTGGACACTCCACCCTCCAGGTACCGTCTCACAGTGCTCAGTCACATCGCCTTCACATGGAAAGACCACGAACCCTTTCCCTCTGGTCTTTTATGAAAGTGTCCCAGCAGCCATGAACAAGATCCTCAGCTTTCTTCCTGCCTGGCAAAGGGGGTGGACAAGATGAGGCTGAGCGACCAACCCTCCACACTCACGGCTGGTTCCCCTGGCAACCAGCCCCATCCTGAGGCTGTCTGTGAGACTATTAAGCTTTGCCTCATTAGGAGGAGAAGCTGCTATCTCTGGGACGTTCTGAGGGATCTGGGAGCTGAGGCCCTTCTGCTGCTCAGGGAGCCACACAGGTCTTAGCAGACCCATGTAGAGACTGAGCTCAAAGGAAAACCTCAGAACAAAGATGCTCCTGGGGTCTCCTACGAAGGTTTTACGGGCTCTGCTAGGAGCCAGGGGCAGAAACCAAACATCTCTTCTGTATTCTACAAGGATATCATGGTGACTTCACTGAATTGTAATGAACTTGAATTTAAATAGCCACATGGGATTAAGAGCCAGCTTATTGGCTGGCACGGATCTGGACAGAAGCTAATATTAGACACGCCAGTACCACTCAGAGGCTGCTGAGATCAGAAGGGACCTTAGAGTTTATCCGACAGAATTTTCTCATTTCACAAATAAGAAAATTCTGGCCCAAAAATCATTGCAGTAAAGACGTCAAGCAGCCCTGAGCCCCGGGCTTCTGTGCCTGACCTGATGCCCTTTCCATTTCACAGGAAGTTTCTTGTGCTGGTGCAAAAAATAGCTGCAATTTGGTTTAATTCTGGAGTGTGGAATCGATGAGGCTGATGGGCAAAGCCGCCAAAGCGCAGGTGCTCCCCCTGCTGAGCAAGTCTCCACTGCCCATCAAGTAGGTAACCGTCTTAGTTAGCTCTTTAAATAAATGATAGAGTGCACTCCAGCTAAACCACAAAAGGAGCTCATTAAGGAAGTCCCAGTAGTTTGTACAACCTCCAGGAGCATCTCACGGCAGCGACGAGGCAGGAACTGTTCACTAATCACCACGGCTCACCAGTGCCCTTCCAGGACTAAGGCGGACTCCAGCCCAGCACCTCAATCTCCTAAAGTGGGTATAGGCCCTGCCACTCCTGGTCTGGGCACTGGGTCCCACCCCCACCCACAAACAACAGCTCAGATTCTAAATCTCAAGACTGGGGCTCTAAGACCAGTTGTGTAGAAGGACAGAGCGAGGCCAGCTTCTGCCTGACGTCACGGCCATCGAAAGGCACAAGGAGCCAAGGAGCCACAGACACAGGAAAGTCATTCAAAGGAAGGTGACTAAGACACTGCTCAGCAAACGGCCCACCCAGTAGAGAAGCCTGCACTGGTTAGGAACCAGCGACCTTTCAGCCCCTTGCTAAGGGCACCCATCGCTCACACATGCTTGCATTTAAAAAGCACATCTATGTGGCACATACTTCCATTCATAAACTAGGCATTACTTGTATTTTATTAGCAGATATGTTTATCTTCAGCAACGGCTACTTGTAGAATTGCATGTGGGGTCTGACCTGTGGGTGCCAACACTCAGTGTTCAAAGTTCCTTTTGGTTGGTGTTACTTTGGATCTATATTTTCTAATTAACAAATCCAAGTATATTACAGTCATAAAAACAAAACGAAAGCCCTCCAGCACTTTCCTCAAAAGCAACAGCCCCAGAGGCAGAACAGCAGTGGGTCACACAATTACTTAAGACCCAAATATTGCTGACTAATGGGCCACGACGAAGGTCCCTCCGTCCAGCAATGGTGTGAGAAGACATTACAGTGTCTGAGCCTATGGCCAGCAGTGCAGTCTCTGGCACTGGCTGTGATGGAAGCTAGGAGGGCTTCTGACACAAAATGAGAGAAGGCAGCAGACATCAGGCTGGCAGGTCTCTGTACACCCAGCATGGCTGACATCCAAGATGGAGGGGCAGACTGCTAGCTGAGCCATCAACAGCTGGCCAAGGAGGAAGCGAGCCAGGGCAGGAGCTGGAGGCCAGGCTTGCCAAGGTCTGCACACAGTGGGTTACCTGCTGTGGGAAGAAAGTCCACTGTGCATCCCAGTCCCAGCACTGGGCACCAGGACAGCTGCACATGCCCTAGACAGTGCTTCAGTGTCTGATGTCGGTGCGCTGCCTCAGGCAAGGGTTAACAGGGCAAGCAAATAGGGCAATGAGATAGCAGCTCCAGGTTACTTCTGTGCAAGCTAAATGGCTTCCCTGAGGGGCAGGGCCAGCCAGACCCCCAGCCGCAGCTCCCGGGGAAGCACAGGAGGCCTCACAGTCTGTCCGATTGACTGGGATGGCTGCCAATCATGCCCCTCCCCGCCTGAATACCATCACCTGCACAGCTCAGCAGGCATTTCTGTTCTAAGTTTCTTTGAGACAGAATCTGCCCTACATGGCCTAGACCAACCTTGAACTTATGATCCCCCATCAACCTTAAGAATGCTGGATTACAGCTGTGCGCCACAAGACCAGATCTGGTGTTCACACTGGCCCCAAGCCTTTCACCACTCGGCCACACCTTCCTGTTCAGTTCAGACTCCATCTTCCCCAT